>VDFB02048559.1:0-34541 GCA_007258455.2 Sequoia sempervirens
AAATATGAAATTATTTTTTTAATCTTTACCTCGATCTGCATGTTGGGAAGGTCGTACGGCCTTCCTGGCAAATTTTTTTTGCCTCAGATGCCAACTTTGCGAAATTTAACAATTTAAAAAGCAATCTTAAGGTTTTTGGGCCTTCTAAGCACGATGTTGATGTCCATTTCAGCCATGGTAGTAGGTGTTATCTCCAGTGGTACCTGCCACTACAGGGGGCGAGGCCCTCAGGCCCCACACCTAGGGGTCGCGCCTACCCCAATAGTTTTAAATATTTTTTTTTTAAATGTTTTTTTTACTTTACATACTTCCCAAAAAAAATTATATAAAGGATTTTTTTAATGCTTTTACTTTTAAAAATAAGAAAAGAAAAAACCTTTTTTTATATTTTTTCTTAATTTAAAAAAATGTAATAGTTTTTTGGCATTTTTTAGCTTTCAAAAATAGTCAAATTTTGCAAATTTTTTGCAAAATAAAGCACTATAGTTGGGTAATTTTTTCCAGCATCACTATAATATTTGGTAGGCCTCTATTTCTGGAGGTGTTTTTGAAAAATATGGAGGAGTTTTCTTCTTTTCCCAATCAGCCCCTCTCCGTTGGGCTTTTCAGTTTTGCACCTAATATTCCAGAGGTCGTATCTCAACCATATGGTGGGATTTTTTAGTGTAATTTTTTTTAAACAAGGCAGAATTTTGTGCTCTTTATAGTCGTGTAGGTATTTTCTAGTTTTGGCTTCTAGATTTTTTTCAGAATTCTATTTTCTCAGTGTTGTAGCTATCTAGTTCTCATTTTGGAGACTTTGACGGGCCATATCTTCTACATCCGGACACAATTTTGAGTACCATTTTTTTTTAAAGTGTTTTTTTTCATTTACTCCATGGTACTACTAGCTTCCTCTTTTTATATAAGATAATTTTATTACCAGGTGTTGTCCTTTTTTGGACCTTATGGGCTTACATTGTATGTATTTATAATTTCGTAAACGCACTGAATAAAGTGCCACATTAGGTGTATATGTATTATGGGATCTTGCACATCACTTTTGTGCCTTGTTGTACTTGCACTATGATATAAAGTGCCATGGGGGTTGATGTTTTCCTTTTTTTCCTTCATACCTTTCTCATGCGTATGTGGCTTTTGTTTTGACATCCTTTATATCTACTTGTACTTTCATGACTACACCTTTAGATGTTCTTGGTTCCTCTTCATGCACTACTTTCAGGAATTTAGTTTGAATGTACTTATCATGCCTCTCCCTTTTTAGTATAATGGGGGGGTTTCTACTATTGGTGTTAATGCTTCCTTGGTTTCACATTGGAGTGAGCTATGTATACAGTATTTTTTCCTATGTACTAGGTGGATGTAGTGGTTAGTTACCCATGCATTTTGGTGAGATGGAGCACTTACCATATAGACACTCTTGCATTCCTATTTATGGAGGCGACCTTCCATTTTCACTTGATCAGCTCTTAATACTATTGGTACTTGTGTCATTTATATCTTTGAGTTCCAAATGTTTTTCCTTAGTTTTTCATCGGATTTGAGTAGTGTCCTTGGGGGCACTCATACAAATTCTTGTCTTCTTGATCCTAATCATCATATGTTTTAGAGGAGCTTCATCTTTCGACATTACAATAGTTATTCTTCGATAGTGTTTACAGCTTCTTCATGCTTCAGTGGTGTTCTACATGTTCTTCTTTTTTTAGGACTTTTTTAGTTGGAGTCTACTCAGCCCTTCGCACCTTGATTTGGAGGCTTTTCAGTCCTTCAGTCATCTTTGATCTCTTTTTGGAGTAGATTTTTTCCCATGAGGTTTTGTTTATTTCTCCACATTATAGATATCTTATGTTTGTACATGGGTTCCTTATTTGGCCTTGTGTTTCAGGACCCATCTTGCATTCTTTTTTAGGGTCTTAAGCTACTCCCTAAGTTCATCTTAAGCAAGGGTGTTAGAGTTATCATACATTAGCTAATAATTAATTAATCTTTAATTTATTATTAGTCTAATTTATTTTCACACACTTTAGCTAAACTTAGGAATTCTTTATTAGTTGAATTAATATTAGATCATTATGTCTCATCTCATGTGATGTTGACACTTGTCATGCTTCGATACCATGTTAGAATTGTGAAACAAGCACAAAACCATGAGCCATAGGATCAAACAATAAACAAGTACACCTTCCACACAAGAAATCTACAAATAAGAATTGTTGTATTCATCAACAAGGAAATGTTACAGAAGAAGCTTTCAAGAAGATATGAAAGCTCCAAATATTCTCTGTGAAGTAATTACAAAGAGGGTTGAATGCTTATAAGAGCAAAGCCCTAAATGAGAAAGGATCATATCATGACAAGTGTCAACATCACATAAGATGAGACATAATGATCTAATATTAACTCAACTAATAAAGCATTCCTAAATTTAGCTAAAGTGTGTGAGAATAAATTAGACTAATAATCAATTAAAGATTAATTAATTATTAGCTAATGTATGATAACTCTAATAGGTATAATTGAGCATACGATATCCAATTTTTTCAAATTTTATATCATTGGAAAGGTGGTTTTGAGCACAATCTAGTGGTGTAAGTATATTTTTGATATTTTTCTCCTAATTTATTTTACATTCCTCTAAAGTCAAACCTAGCTATTTTCACTTTGAAGGGCATAAATTTTATCTTAGTTATTGATTTTCCATGATTCAAGTAGCATGGAAAAGCTTATTTAGTCCTCTACATAGATATCAGGCCTTATTTTTAGGAAACTAACTAGTTATTTCTTATTTCAATCAAATTTTAGATCTTCCTTTATTGTTTATTTTCTTGGAAATCATATGAAATAGGTCACATTCTTTAGATTCAAAAAGGGAAAATTTCTACATTGAGGGGGACTATACTATTGCATCAATTCATTATTGTATTTTTTTCATCATGGATCCATCACACATTGCTTCACTTACTCCATACAACTATTATAGTTGGAAATCCCAAATTGAGATACATCTAAAGAAAGCAGGGTAATATAGAGTTACTATGGGTGCAAAACTTGAACCTGTAGGTGCTACTGAGAAGAGAAATTGGTTTAACAAAGGTGATGAATCTTTTGGTACATTATTCATGCCTTTGTATCTTGATTTTTTCATTCATGTTCAATCTTGCATCACACCCAATTAGACCTGGACTCAATTAGAGTCCTTTTTTGGGAAGTAAGATACTATGAGAGGATTTTAGTTGGAGAATGAGCTTATCGACTTGGATCCTCGATATTTTGATAGCATTCAAGACTTCTTCATCAAACTCAAGTCTCTCAGATTATAGTTGAAACATTGTGGTATTGAGAAGGATGAAACTATGTTGATTCTTTCTATACTTGCCAAGCTTTCTCTTGATTATTCAGTTTTTGTTTCTACCTTCTATGCCATGAAATATTCACTTGGTGTTAGGTTCACTATGCTTTCATTTGATTATTTTTCTACATCACTCACTCAGGAGCAAGGAAATT
Organism: Sequoia sempervirens; assembly: GCA_007258455.2. Lineage (NCBI taxonomy): Eukaryota > Viridiplantae > Streptophyta > Pinopsida > Cupressales > Cupressaceae > Sequoia > Sequoia sempervirens. The sequence continues at coordinate 3,505 of VDFB02048559.1, forward strand.
TAGTACAAATGGGCTCATTGAAATCTTCAACATCAAATACTTTTATTGCATCGCCAAGCACTATGATCAAAAGGTTTCTAATGGTAAATGAAAGAAACAAAACAAAAGGATTCCAAGTACAATGATCAAGCCAAGGAGTCAAAATCACATGATACCTTATATTTTTCTACTTCTTCTAAGAGGGATTCATCCTAGAAGGATTGGCCAAAATATGCATATTGCACAAAGATAGGAAATGATGAGCATCAATGTTATGCAAAGTAGATTGATGAGTTGAAGAAAATTATACATAAGAACAATATTCAGTTACCTTCATCCTCTTCTTCCACTACATCACCTTCACATTCATGGTTAGTCAAATGACGTGGAGAAGACAAGATGAAAGGCCATGCTCTCTTTGCAACCACCAATCTTTCATCCAGCAGATGACTTCTTGATTCAAGAGCCTCACATCACATGGTTGCATCTTCAGGTATGTTATCTTTGTGTGAGCCCTACACATTGCCATATATTTTGATGAGGAGAAACAATTATATGAGTGTTACTGAGAAAGGATCCATATATGTTGATGATGGCACATTACACAACATACTGTGTGTCCCTTCATTGTCTTCTAATCTCCTTTCCATCTATCAGATTACATAGACTGGAGCAGGTAATGCCATAGATTTCACACCTAATTTAGTGCTTATTAGAGATCTACACACTAGATATATTCTTACAGTTGGGGCCATAGATCATGCCTCTTGATTATATGCCTTCTCACATTTTTCTCTAGATGAGAAAGCACTATCATTGAATGGTCCTCACTCTCAAACATCTAGAGTGGACTAGATACTAAGGAGAGATTCAGTTATTTCAACCTATGTGTACTTTCCTTGTCATGTCCCTTTTTCTAAATTTTCCATAAATAGCAACTTACTAATAAGTAAGTTGACAATCCCAAAATAGTAAATCAGGACCAATTGATAGTATGGGAAGTAATAATAAATTTTGTGACTTGATTGAGATTAGAATATTATTTAAACACCAAAAGATATTTAATTTAAATATCTTCCCTCATTTTGGAAAATGGAGATTCAGAAGCTTCACGTGGAGTGTTTGTTGGCTTTTAGTGGTAATTGGTTGTTTTGGTAAAGTTTGCAACTCATGGGGAGTTGTGGAAGTTAGGAGACACTTGGAAAAATGGAAGTTTATTTTCCTTGGTAGTGGTATTTTGTCACCTAATTTGTGTTTCAAAATTGGTTTCATATATTATTGGTTTTGGCTCCAAGTTTTATTATTCTTGTTCGCATATTTGACAAAGTTTTGACTTGTTTCTTTAGAGCTTGGTAAACCTATGAAGACCAACCTTTAGGTTTGATAAAATATGGAGATTTGAGGTTGTATTGGAGCTCAAAGAATTCAATTATTTCAATAGTTTTTAGAGTTTTTTCCAAAAAAAAATTGTGGAGCTTTTTGAAGTTTTCCTTGTTGCATGTTATTGAATTTCATTGTAGGAGTCCTTTTTAATCTATTTCAGAGGTTTAAATCAAATTGAAGAAGCTAGATATTTCTAGTTTGGTATCAGGAGTTTTGCAAGTGTGGTTTGGATGTAGTTTTGTGTGCTTTTTCAAGCATAGTTTTTCTATTTTATGTTGTAAAAAATTTGAGATAAAGTTAAAAAATTATTATTATATTATAGATTCAATAATCATTCCTATTTACTATTATTTTTATTTTATGATAATATATATTTAGTTAGGTGAAGTTGTGAGAAGATCGGGTAGCATTATTTTGGCATAGTTTGATGATATGTGTGAAGAGAATTGGTGTGCGAAGCTAAATTTTGGTTTGATGATTAAAATATGATTCTTATACCTATTTTATGCTGAAATATATTATAAAATCCATTCATTTGGTTTTCCATAAATTTTCTTTTTCTTTGGTGTTCTTTCAATGAATTTTGGAGCAAATAGGGTAGTGTAGTTTCAACATAGTTTGTGGGTTTGTTGAGATTTTTGGAGAAAAGAGTAGAATATTTTTCTGATATTTTAGATCAGATATAATACTTTATTTTTTATTTCTGAATATCAGAAAAATATTTCTAATGGTTATCCTTGGAAGCTTCATGAATTTGTTGTCCTATTTATGCAAGACTAGTTGAGTAGTATTGGCGATTTTGGGTGATATTGGCATAATATTTGTAAATCTAATTTTAGATCTAAATTTATTCATTTATTTTTGGTTGAGGAAATTACATCCATTTTCCACCTTGGTTCATGAGAATTGTGCTGAGATTCTTCCTCCTACACCTCCTACATCTTCTAAAGAGTTTAGTTCTTTTTAGTAGAATGTTCATAGTCTTTTAGTTTCAACTTTGGGGGATGACTAATTTCCATACATTGTAGATTTATTCATTGAGTCACACATTACTGATATTGGGGACACACTTAAGGATATTCACTTCCTCTTCAATCATATATATGACCCACTAGTCATCACATCAGTATTTCATTTGGAGGTTGTTCTATATGCATCTCCATAGTTCTTTGGATTAGCTTCATTTGATTCGAACATGTGGACCCTTGATCATTCTTCCATGGCATCCATCATGAGATTGTTTCTTTTGAGTGATTTTCTTCTTCATGCACTATTGGATGTGTTCCTTCCTAAGGCGAGGAATATAATGTTTTCCATTATTGGACCATCTTCAAAATCCTTCAAGCATTCTTTTATGGAAAAGGATCTCTTACCTTGTGGGGAAATTCACTGTCTCATCATTTATCTCCTATGGGGGATCTTGATTTTACTTATGTGTATGAAGCAAAACTTGGGGTGACATTTTGAGGACCCTACTTTTCTTTGTCAAATGTATGATTTCATTTTCTTTTACTTTTTTTTGGAGAGGGGTATTTTCCCATGAGGTTCTCTCCTTTTCTCTAACTATAAGATATTTCAATTGTTTGTTCATGGGTAAGTCATTAGGCCTTCTATCTAAGACCCATTATGTGTTCATTTAGCTTCCTTTATTAGTTTTTTAGTTTCTCCTTAAGTTGATCTTATGGGGGTGTCAAGGAGTAATCAGGATAATCACTTGATAATTAATTAATTATTAAGTCCCTTATTGCTTTAGTTCACTTAAGCTAAACTTAGGAGTTGTTTTTAATATTATTTTGGATTAAATATAGGACAAGTTGTCTCATTGCGTGAGATTAGAACACTTGTCACTATCTATTCAAATCTTCATCTAGGGTTAGCTTTTGCATGCTTTTATAAAGCTTGCACATTCATTTGTAATAATTATCTAGGTTATTTACATTAATACAATTCTTTGGTTTTTTAGCACAATCTTTCTTTTGATCTTATCTATTGTGATAGGTAATTGCTTGCAGGTATTTCATGGGAGATATGGGTTGAATGATCAATTCTAATAGTTACCTTCTTAGATGGGTGTCAAATGTAGGTTATCAAGGAACATAGACTACTTTATCTAGTTTTACTTTTATTTAGCTATCACTAGTATAGAAACAACAATAAACTATTGAAAAAACTATTAAAAACTACTTATAAATGACTACAATTGGTCACATGACCACTTGTAGTTTATTTCTAGTCATATATAACGTGACCAAATTGATGACTAAACTATTTTTAGTCATTTATTGGTTGTTTTGATTTATTGATTTGGTAGTATATTTAGTCATTGATTTAGTCATTCATTGTTGTGATCTAGTCACTTATTTAGTCACATTTTTTCCATTCATATATTTAGTTATTGATTTAGACATTCATTGTTGTAATCTAGTCACTTATTTAGTTATTGATTTAGTCATTTATTGTTGTAATCTAGTCACTTATTTAGTCATTTTTTTTAGTCACTGATGTATTTAGTCATTGATTGTTGTTAACTAGTCACTTATTTAGTCATTTTTACTCACTGATTTTTGTGCATTAGTAGTTTATTTAGTCATTAATTTTAATCATCATTTTGATCAATTTGGTAGTAAATTTAGACATTTTTATTCACTGATTTAACTAGTCATATATCTAGCCATATTTATTCATTGTTCACTGATTTATGTCAATTGGTAGTATATTTAGTCAATTTAATTATTAATTGATTTCAATTAGTAGTATATTTAGTCATTTTAATTGACTAAAATTTGAGAATTTAAGCATAAAACAAAAAAATACAAATCAATCATCAATTGTGCATAATAGGAAAACCATTCAGAAGGAAAAATTGGTGAAATTTGTTAATAAAAGAAATGTGTTCTAGTTACAACTTACAAATAGAGTATTACAATTGTTATTTTTATTCACAAGACTATAAATATGAGTTACAATATTGCAAAGAAACGACTGCAAGAAAGAGACTTCTCCAAAAGACTTTTACAATGATGGAAACATATGCTTAAAGCCCTTCAATGCGAGAACATTTCCCTTTCATCTCTTAAAACTTCTACAATGTGGGAAATCTTCCTGGAGCAAGTTTTAACATGTAGAATCCAAGGAGAGTTTTGATCTTGTCCCATATATGAAGCTCTCTCCTTCAATGTAGTCAACAATAACCTAGCTAGAATATTTACTCTTTTATATGCAACTTGCCATCTGATATATTGATTTAAATAACAAGGAAAGATCAAACTAGAGAAAACAAGATAGAATTCATTAATTCACTTCAAAAAACAATTGAAACTAGAATTTGGCAACCAATTATAACTTCATTCTATTGATCTTCAAAAATATTTTACAACTTATGTTTCAAAAAAAATTCTTGACTGACATGTCAAAAGTGTCTTGTTAGTTACCCACTTTTAACATAAATAAAAAATTCTTAATTACCGTTTTTTACATAGCATTACATAAAACTTTAAAAGTAATGAAAGATGAGAAGTGAAGAGAATTTATCAAAAGTTGAAATCCACAACACTCGCAAGATAGGAAAGTTCGTTAGTCATCATAAGGTACCCATGATCATTTAGATCTAGCAAGTTCATCTCTCCATGATTAGTATATCCATCACAAGGCTTGGTACTTCACTACAAGGGCTATTCTAATAGGGGAGATAGATATGTCTACTCCCATTGGTACACTGTGTAATCATGAGGCCATTTGTTCTCCTATATTTTTTGTGTGTTGGCCAAGTGACTCTTTCATCTACTATCTAATAACCCTTTGGTATCAGTGATGAATTTTGAGTACCCAACATCCAGTGCAATTATTCCATCCAAGGTTAAACTGAGGTGGTGAATATTTATGTCACCATTCTTCTATATATTAGTGAGGCAGTTGGGAACAATTTTTCTAAACTCATCTTTCCAATCCTTGGAGCCTTTCAATTGATCATCACACCTCTGTATCTTAGGCACAAACCACTACTTTAGCATGTGAAATTAATCCATTCTTGCCTTGATCTTTTGTTCTTCTATAGACATGTATTGAAATTCATCTATGACTATTTAGACCATTTTCTTAGTAGGCTTTAAAGCCACAGGGCCTCAACACTCATTTGTAAAATTCTACACAAAGTCATTAAGGTGTGATGTGCAGGTTGTCATTTCTTGAATAAGTGGTCCAATATAGATACATGGGCCTTTATTTGATCAATTTATTGTGACAAGGAGACATAACATTCATACACATTTTCCATTTTTTCCATAATTAGTTTAACCCTATGGTCCAAGATCTTTTCCAATACCATGAGGATTTATCTCTTTACTTTGTCCTTTGTTTCTTTATCACTCTTTTTCAACTTCTCAATTTCTTGTTTTAGCACATTAACTTGTTCAACAATGATTTCACCTATATCAGTCTGGATGTTAGGGGGCTGGTATACCATTAATTATGTGCTTTGGGAAGGACCTGCTCCCTTCAACTATTGTTTCAATTTCACATTTTCTATGAATAACCTATTCACTTCATCATTCAGATTAGTCTTTTTCTCTCATATTCTGCCAATCTAAGATCCATAGCTTTAACTGCATCCCTAGTAAAAATTATTGAGTGCATTTTCATAGTAGTTACCTCCAATTTTGATGTGTCTTGAAGTGTCTTTACCATGGAAGTCCCTCTCATTTTTTTTACAACATCAAGCAATCTTGGTTTTTCTTTTCTTTTTGGGTTGTCCAAAGGGCTAGGATTTCAAGTTTTGGATTGTAACCTGTGCCACTCATTCCCTCATCTGAATTGAATTTAGAAACCTACATGGGATCTTCTTGGCTTCTTACTTGATCCAACAATAATATATTTTTTAACTCCATCCCAAGAATAATTAGTATATTACTTTCTAAAACCAATTTTCTTGCTTCTTGGGGGATAACAATAATTTCATTAATCCTAAGTTCTTTAAGAGTTTGGGAAACAATCTAGTCATGTTGTGACTCCTCAATGCTTGGATCTTATTAATTTGGAGTCTCTCCTCAATTTTTTTCATTTTCATCTTAAACCAAAAATCCTTAAACTTGGGAGTTTGAATAAATTCATCATCTTCAGTAAATCTAAGGGCATCAATCACCCTTTCATCATCATGCACTTCTTGATCATTATTCCCATGTACATCAACTCTTTCTTTTGGTTTTTGTGCATCATTTGCAAGCTTAGGTGATGCATGATCAACTTCATCATCTTTAAAATTCAAAATTACATTACCTCTTTAGTATCCCCTACTCCTTCACTTATTTCATATCCCACTAAGGGGGCCACTCCATGTGTCTTATACCTTTTAGGACTTGGTTGCTCAAGGGATGCTTTTGATTGCATTGTGGTAGTGTCTGGTAGGGGCTCTTTGATTACAATGCCACTTTTTTTTATGGGAATCTTGGAGGGTTTCAAAGACTAACCCTCAAGTTTATTCTTTGGTTCAACATATAATTTGTCAAAGTTGTTAAGTATTATATTCATCCTTCTAATAGGATCCTTTTCTCCAATCTAGAATCCTTGGAATATAGTGTCCCTTTTCTTCTTCTCCTCCTCAAGCCTCTTTATGATTTCCCACTTCCTCTTCCTCTAAAAAACTTCATCAGGTGTAAAGCAATTTCTTATTACATCTTCTTTGTAATCCATTACATGGGTAATCCTAGCTTTAGTGAGAAGTGTGCTTTATAAAAGTAATATGCCCTTCAAGATCAAAGACCCTTTCTCCTTGTTACTTAAATGAATACCACATCTTCAAATAGTTATTCAATTCTTCAAGAGTGTCAGACCCTACGGATAGTGCCTCACATTTAGTTAGGTCAGGAAAGAATGCCCCCTTTTTTTTCTTTTCATAACATCCTAATCCATCCATAAAATTTTCCACATAAATTATAAAAATGCAATTTGAATAGAAACAAATTTAGGTGAAAAATGTTGGTCTTGAGTACACCACTAAACCATTATTATTGTTTGGTCTACTAAGAAGAACCAGTCACCAAAATTGTGAGTGTGTCCTTGCTCTGGCTTCAATGCTAAAGGTCTTAATACTTGCATGATTTTATTAGGAAATCTTGGTGAAATATGATCAAGAGCATCCATGACCTTTACTACAAAATCATCATGAAATATTACATAATCACTATTTTTACATCTACTATCCTAAATATAACACCAGTTTTGTACAAGCAACCTATTCCCTTCATCGTTAGTCATTTCCAGAAACATTATTTTAGTCCATCTATTTTTTTTTTGGTACAATATTAAATGACAAAGTAGAGTGTATTTCCTGAAAGTGATGGGAGCTAATCTTACTTTCAAAAATCCCTCATGTAGCACTTTCTCAATTTCAGCAACAAAGTCATACTCAATGTTGACTTCAAGATTTTGTATCCTCATTGCTAGCATCATGAGATATGTTTCCATCATCTCTTGATCATCTATTCCAAGCACTTGGCACAAAGAAAAATAAGTTCTTTTGAAATATACTCAAAAGTATTCTATGGAAAATGGCTCATTTTGGGAGGGGGGTAGGTATCCTCCTATTGTTTACACCCTTTTTCATGTGTAAACGAAAATGAAGTTCATAACTCATGTAGGTTTTTCTCAATCTCCTATAATCCTCTTCACTTCTATCCAAGTCAATCTTAGTGATAACTTGCTTGTTTAACATAAAACACTCTATAATTTCTTCTTTAGTTAGCACCACTAATGGTGAACCATCTGGCATTCTTATAGTCTTGGTAGCTAGGTGATAATATTGTGCCAATACTTTAATAAACTCAACATCTACGAAGACATTTGGAACTATCAATTTGGCCAAATCTAAGGTCCAAGGATTTGAAACTGGAGTCTTCTCAACCCTTTTCTCATAGAAGTACCAAAATAAATCCCACCCTAAGATAGGGCTAATTGGGTCTCTACATCCATGGTTTGTATCTTTAAACACCTTTTTGGATCCTTTATGTATAGAATTAGGTAACACATTTAAAATGGGTTGTTGTAGGGACCTCTTCTTTCATTTAAAAATTGTGGGCTCTTCCTTTTTACTCCCAAGTTGACTTCTTTTTGTGGCATGATGAAGAATTTACTCCTACTTGATTTTTTTAGGTGTCTACTTGTAGAAGAAAATTTAGTTCTTATCCACTTGTTACAGAGGGTTTCTATGAATTTTCCCAACAAAATAATAGCTACAAAGTTTTCCCACTCAAGAACTCCCTTACCTCTAGTATGTTGAGCTTTTTGAATGATTGCCAAAATTTCGTTGAGTCCCAAGTAAAATTTTCTATCGAGCTCTATCACCTCACTATTAATGTTAATTCATGTAAAATATTTTAGAATCTACCCATATTTCAAGTTTGAATACATTTCATTGATCTTGGGAAATTGAATAGTGTAATCATTTAATGCTTGACAACTTGTACTACAGTATCACTTTGCAATTTAAAGACCATTGCGAGGTAGTGTTAGTAGTACCACCACCCCACGCACAGCCCTTTGGACTCCCATGGGATGGTGGGTTAATTCTAGTGGTTGAGTGACTATTCACCATCATACCACTCTATCATATCAAGACCACTACAAGGTAGTGGTAGTAATACCACCACCTCACGCACACCCCTTTGGACTCCTGCAGGATGACAAGTTAATTTAAGTGATTGAGTGACTGTTCACCTCCATACCACTCTGTCATATCAAGACCACTATAGACGATAATAGTACCACCACCCCGTGCATACCCCTTTGGACTCCTGTAGGACAGTGGGTTAATTCTAGTGATTGAGTGATTGTTCATCACCATACCACAATGTCACTATTTACCCCTTACGGGGCTGTGGCTTACTTTAGTTGTTAACATGTTCTCACTACCACCCCACAATATTCATATTTGGCTGCCACGGTATTGTGGTAGGCATCTATACATTGACCTATATGTTCCCCCATCATGTGCATACCTCTATTGACTACTACGGTAGTGCAGTATTAGATTTTATTATGAACACAATATTTTAGATATCATTTTATTGAAAATATTGAACAATTTTATAATTTTACAATCTCTTAGTTTTAGTTTTCAATGCCAGTTAGACCTAAGAGATCATTTCTCTTTTTTGTAATGGGGAGGCTTAGTTCCCCTAATGTTAAGATATCTATTTGTATTATTAAATCATAGATGTTCATTATATGTTTGCATCTAGAAAGCATATAGGACATACAAGAAACTATATTCTAACTAAATAAAATTAATTAAAAAATTTCAACCAAAGTAAGAAAACTAAGAAGAATGATTGAGCCTAAATTTAAATGCACTTCAAATTAGTAATGAACATCTCAGGTTTTGTATACAATGTACCAACAAAATAATGATGATTACATTCAAAAGTGTATCAGTAAAACAATAGTGAATAAGCATACCTATACTTAAATCTTTATTACATTCAATAATAAATTACACCATACATATAACCAAAGTTTAGGTGACAAGATAACTTTGTAAGGTGACAAAACATCATAATAATCATCTGCATTGCTAGCGAGATCAAAATCTCGATCATTCGTGTTTGCATCTGCTTGATTTTCTTCCTCATCCTCATATGTGACATGCAATGCATTCTCTCTCTCAATCTCTTCATTGGTAATCAAAATTTCTTCTTCAAACACTCCATTATTATCTCCATCCACTTCTTCGAATGTTTCTTGTAAATTAACATATTTTCCATCAGGCATTATATCAACTTCCATGGATTTTTCATTTTGAACAAGACTCTGTTTGAATGACATACAACCATCTTGGGCTTCTTACATCATCAATTAGATATGATTGGTTAATTTGAAGAGGGGAAAAATGATGCAGGAGCATCCAGTGGTGTAAGGGCAATCTTGCATCACCCAAAAATAGTTAAATTTCAAGTTTCTTAGTTTTTAGATTTTTTTTTTTTTTTTGGATACCCTTTTCGTCATAATGAAAATCTCAATTTACGGTTTTTATTTTCTATTCCTGGGTTGAAAGATATTGCAGTTTTAGTTTCCCAGATTTGCACCTAAAAATCTTCCGAGTTAGATTTGAGGCACTTAGATTTCCTGAAACGGCCCCAAAACTTGCCAAAATTGGTGTAACAAATATTGAGCGTGTTATTGACTTCGAGACCTTTCCAATGGTTCAAACGGTTAGCGAATCGGAGTCCCAGATCAAAAGTTATGGCCCTGGGAAGTTGGAGGACTTTCTAGAAGATACAATTGCAAATGCTCTTTTGAAATTTGTACTTCAAGTTGTAGTTTTCGGCGCCAAACTGCCTAAACTCAAATTTGAATGTTGTTTTGGCTCCAAACTAATGAGGAGCTCTATTTATGGGTGGGTTTCTAATTTTTGTGTAGCTTTTTGGGGACAAGCTCGCATATTGCGAAAGGGTTATTCTGTAGTTTTATGTAACTTGCATGTGTTGTAGAACTTGGGGATTTGAGATTCTCTACATGTAAGAAGCTCCATTTTCTGAATAATAAAATTATTCTCTTGTTTGTGGGTTATTTTCTAAGTCTTGGGTTGTGCCCTCATCAAAAAATATGGCTCATCTGACTCTAATAAAAATTGTCTTCTATTTGTGTGTACAAATCCATACTCATCAAACCATACTATAGATGGTTGGATCCACTTACATTTTAATAATATAGACCTATTTTCATCATAGTCCACTAGAATAATTTTTTGGACGAATCCAACATAAAATTTATTCTCAGTTTTGTGATGATATTCAACACTAACGACACAATCACAATTTATCTTTCCTTTTTCTTTTTCTTCCACTCTTAAATGACTACCATAGGCCCACATTCCATTGAACCATGTAGCCCATAAATGTGGAGATTGTAAAATCTCACTTCATCCATTGTTATTGTTGGAATATGTGCCTCAATCCTTACTAACATGAAACTCCTTGAAGGAAAAGTCAGTGTGACATCATGGATGTCTGGCCAACTAACTCTCCTGAAGCTCTTGAAATGTTCATATCACTGTGACAGGGTTGATGTCTTGCCGACAAGTCTATTGTTGTGACCTTGTGTGTTTGTTGTGACTTTTTGGCAAATGGAGACCTTTGGGCGATAGTGTGATCTTATCGGGCATCGGGGAGACTTGGCCGAAGGGTCTATTGTCGATTTGTGGTCTCACCGACTTGGAATGTCTCGATGATAGTATATGGTTTTATCGTTGAAACAAGGGTTTCGGTAAGATGTCCCCGCGAGTATAAAATGTCTTATTGATAATGTATAGATATCAAGGTAACATAAAGGTCGCAAGGAGATGTCTTAGAGATGAAGCTAGGTCACACCGACAGGAGTATTCACTTGGTGTCTTCGTGGTGACAAAAGACTTCGCTATGAAGTATTGGTGACTTGGATAAGTCATGCTGATAGTCTTTGGTAAGACATGGGGTGCTCAGAGAAAGGTCACAGTGAAAGACATGATTCTTTCCGACAGCATGTGACACTCGGGGTGACATGGGATGTTTGCTATGATATCTCGGCAAAAATGGTAGACCATTTGGTGGAAGCTTTGTCTTTCGGTATGACATCTCACCGAAACCGTGGGGTCTTGCCGATAGTAGTATGGCTTCAGAGTATCATGAAATAGTCGGTGGAAGGTCTTGGTGAGAGAGAAGTTTCTTGCCGATGGTAAAATGCTTCGTTGTGACTTTGGACTTCGGTATGTGGTCTCGCCGAAGAGCGATAGTATCACCGAATGGAAAACTCACACCGGCATCACTTAAAGACTTTGACATGAGGTCTTGGCGATCTGAAGAAGTCTTGTCGATGGAAAAGTAGGGATCAATATGACTTATGGCATTCGGTATGAGTCTTTCTAATGAGAAATATCTTGCCAACTGTTGGGGACTTAAGCTGATATCAATAGAGAATACTTTGTGGCATCGGGGAAACACTGTTAGTGTCTCACCGATATGCCAACAAATTTTGATCACCTTTGACCGTGTGACCATCCTATGTGGCATCCCACTGGACCAATCAGAGGAAGTGGATTTCAAATGGATGACGGTTGGTTTTTTGCATCAGTTGCAATGTTGGAGAAAAATTGCATGCAAGGAAAAATCTGAAAAGGCATGGAAACTTTCTTCGATGGGGCATTGGCAGATAAGGATCAACAAGAGGATAAAATCAAAATGTGATAAGAATTCTGTAATGAGTTTTTCGTGTGGTTGAGAGCATTTTCTATGAAAGATATTGAATAGTGTAACTACTGTGAAACACCAGAGAGTTGTATCTCTAATTGTATGTAATTTTGTTTGTTACTAAAATACAAAGAGATTCAGCTTGGTGCAATGGGTTTTTTCTCGATAGGGTTTTCCCACATAAACTTGGTGTTCATTTTTCTGTGTGTACTTGTTTTGTTTGTGAAAATATTTCATGTGTGTCTTAATTAGATTGTAATTTGAAAATTAAAAGCCCTGCATTGCATTCATCCCTATGAATTTTATGTTAGGAAAGTGTTTTCGCACCTCTGCTTTCCTTACAAGTGGTATCAAGGCCAGTTGTGTTATCCTTGTGATTGGGTTGGGTTTTTTTTGTTAAATATTTTTTAGTGGGAGTTTGGTAGAGGTCTGATAATTTAATTATAGATTAAGATGGCAAGTACATCTGGAAAGATGGAGATAGAGAAATTCAATGGTAGTAATTTGGAGTTGTGGAAACTCAAGATGGAAGATCTATTAGTTGATCATGATCTATGGGTTGTGTCTGGAACAATGCCTCAAGGCATGAAGCAAGAGGATTGGGATCTGGAAAATAGAAAATAAAAAGGTTTGATAGGGCTCTGTTTAGCAGATTTTGTTCTTCTGAATGTGCATGAAGAAAAGACTGCTTCTTCTTTGTGGAAAATATTAGCATCCATTTATCAAGGCAAGTCCTTGGTGAACAAGCTATTCTTGAGGAAGAAGTTGTACTCTTTGAGAATGCAGGAAGGAGGATCTGTTGTTGATCACTTGAATGCTTTCAACATGTTGATTGCTCAGTTGACATCTGTTGGTGTGAAGATTGAAGATGAAGATCATTGCATGTTGTTGCTATGTTCTCTACCTAATTCTTGGGATCATTTGGTGATGGCTATAGGGAGTACAACATCCACATTCAAGATGGAAGATGTTGTTGCTTCTCTGTTATCAGAAGAAATGAGAAGAAAATATTCTAAGATGGCAAAGGAGGCTCTGGCTATTAGAGGTAGACCAAAGGAGAGAGGAAAGAAGAAGGACTAGAAGTCCAGGTCAAAATCGGAAGGGAGATCAAATTCTCCTGGCAAGAAGTCCAAGGTGAAATGCTGGAATTGTGGGCAACCTAGTCATGTCTGAAAGGATTGTAAGGAGGAGAAAAATAAGAAGAAGAACTCTTCTGGAAATGATTCTTCTAAGAGTGATGCAAATGCCTTCATTGTAGCTTTGGCTACACGGGCATCAGATGATGTCTGGCTGATTGATTCTGGAGCATCTTTCCACATGACATCTCATAGAGACTGGTTTACGAAGTATGAAGAATACAATGGTGGAAAGGTGTACTTGGCAAGTGATTCATCTTTGGAAATTTTTGGTTGTGGAAGAGTCAGAATTCAATTCCCTAATGGAAGAGTAAAGGGAATCAATGATGTAATGCACATACCAGGTCTGGCTCGTAATTTACTTTATGTAAGTAAGTTGAATGATATTGGAGTGTAGGTCACGTTCTCTAGAAATGGATGCAAGATGACTAGAGGCTCTATGGTGCTAGCTAGGGGTGCTCGAATTGGTACTCTGTACAAGATGGATGCACTGGCTATCCAATGCAACAGTGTCTCTGAAAAGTCACTTAAGGCTACTCCTGAAGAAAAGAAAGAAAATGTTCCTGATGGAGTAAACTCAATAGAGGTTAAACTTCCAACAAAGAAGACCATGCTCTGGAATCATAGGCTAGGCCACATTGGTGAGAGGTTTAAAAACCTTGAAAAATAAAATCCTGGTAGAAGGGCTTGAAGATTGTAACCTTGAGTTCAACTTTTGCGAACATTGCATATATGGAAAGCAACACCATGTTTCATTTTATTCCAGTCCTCACAAATCTTCTAGTTTGCTTGATTATATTCATTCTGAAGTGTTTGGTCTAGTGAATGTTCCTTCTTTGTCTAAATCAAGATACTATGTGTCATTTATTAATGATTATTCAAGAAGAGTATTTGTATATTTTCTGAAAAGAAAATTAGAAGTATTTAGTCAGTTTAAGGAATTTAAAAACCTTGTTGAAAATCAGACTAGTAGAAAAATAAAATGTTTAAGGACTAACAATGGTGGTGAGTTTTTTTCAGATGAATTCGAAAGGTACTCTAAGGACCATGGGATTAAAAGGCATAAGAATACACCTTACACTCCACAACAAATTTGAGTTGCTGAAGGGTTCAATAGGACAATAATGGAAAGAGCACGAAGTATGCTGAGCAATGCTAGCTTGGAGGAGAAGTTTTGGGCTGAAGTAGTCTCTACAACATGTTACTTGGTAAATCACTCTCCTAACTCTACTCTTGTTGAGAAGAAACCCTTGGAAGCATGGTCTAGAAAGAAGCCCTCTTTGAGACATATTTGTGTCTTTGGCTGTGAGGCATATGCATATGTGCCATTTGAAAAAAGATCTAAATTGGAAAACAGAGCTGTAAAGTGTATTTTTATTGGCTTTAGTGTTGGCATAAAAGGATACAAGCTTTGAAACCCTGAGACAGAGAAGGTTTTGTACATTAGAAGCGTTATCTTTCATGAGCTAAAAACTTCTACATTGGATCTACAGTTAGAGAAGAAATTAGAAAATGAAAAGGATGTAGCAGTAATTCCTCTGACACTAGATAAAGAGGAATTGAAAAATCAAAATGTACCTGATACTAAGGAGAGCTCAAGTAGTTCTGAATGTTCTGATGAAGATGAAGAACCACCTTAGCCTCAGCCTGTGAGGAGGTCAACTCATGAAAGAAAGCAACCTGATAGGTATGGGTTTTCTTTAATTGAGTCTACTTATTCCTATGCTTTAATTTCTAGCACTGATGAACCTAGGACTATGAAAGAGGCATTTAAAATGTCTGATGCAAACTCTTGGTTGGAAGCCATGAATGAAGAAATGGCATCATTAGACAAGAATGATAGCTGGAGTTTAGTGCCATTTCCTAAAGCCAAAAAAGTTGTGGGCTGCAAATAGGTGTTTAAAAAGAAAATAGGTCTAGATGGTAGTGTGGAAAAATATAAAGCAAGGCTGGTTGCGAAAGGTTATTCCCAGGTAGAGGGAATTGATTATGGAGAAATCTTTTATCATGTAGCTAAGCTGACATCTATTAGATTTCTTTTGTCACTTGCTACAGTGTATGACTTAGAAATTGAGCATATGGATGTGAAGATAGCATTTCTTCATGGTGATCTTGAAGAAGAAACTTATATGTCCCAATCAGAACATTTTGTGTAAAAAGGTAAAGAAAGATTGGTTTGCAAGTTGAAGAAATCTATGTATGGTTTAAAACAGTCTCCTAGAATGTGGTACTAGAAATTTGACACTTTTGTTTTGTCATTGGGATTTGTAAGATCAAAATGTGATCATTGTGTATATTACAAAGTTGAAAGTGATCAAGTCCTTATTATTGCACTCTATGTTGATGATATGTTGTTCATAGGCAATAGTAAACTAATGATTCCTGATCTTAAGTCTCAGTTATCTGAAAAGTTTGAAATGAAAGATCTTGGTGCAGCAGGGTATATTCTAGAAATGGAAATAACCAGGGACAAGAAGAATAGAAAGCTTTGGGTCAGTCAGAGTAAGTATGTCAAGACTGTTTTGGAGAGATTTTGTATGACTGATTGCAAACAGTTAGTTGTTCTAGTTATGCAGGGAATGAAGCTATCTGTTGAGGATTGTCCAAAATCTTCTTTTGAGATGGAGGACATGACCAGTGTGCCTTATGCAAGTGTAGTTGGTAGCCTCATGTATGTTATGGTCTATACAAGGCCAGACATTTCCCAAGTAGTGGGAGTTCTTAGTCGGTTTATGGAAAATCCTGGAAGAACACATAGGGATGATGTGATGAGAGTGTTTAGGTATCTAAAGGGTACTTCAGACTATGCTTTGTGTTACCATAGAAACCTAGTTGAATCATAGAGGACTTTCAGTATTTGTGGTTATGTGGACTCTAATCGGGTAGGGGACATTGATAGTAGAAGATCCACCAGTGGATATATTTTCATGATGAACGGTGGTGCAGTGAGTTGGATGAGCAAGCGGCAAGTTGTAGTCGCTTTGTCCACAACAAAGGTAGAATACATTGCAGCAACACATGCCTATAAAGAAGCAATCTGGTTAAAAATTTTATGTTCTAACATTGGTTTTGATGCAGGAAAAAGTACTATTTACTGTGATAGTCAGAGTGCTATATGTTTGGCAAAGAATGCTACTTTCCATGTCAGGATGAAACATATAGATGTACAATATCACTTTGTATGAGATATGTTGGAGGATGGGAAGGTCTCTTTCGAGAAAGTGGATACTCTGGAGAATGTTGCAGATGCATTGACAAAGCCTGTGAGCACAGACAAGTTCAAGTGGTGTGTCAGTTCAATGGGCCTCTTGGCCCATGAATTTCAATAGTTTTATTATGTTCTGGAGGTGTCAATAAGATCTTCATCAAGTGGGAGCTTGTTGGAATATGTGCCTCAATCCTTACTGACATGAAACTCCTTGAAGGCAAAGTCAGTGTGACATCATGGATGTTTGGCCGACTAACTATCCTGAAGCTCCTGAAATCTTCATATCACTGTGATAGGGTTGATGTCTTGACGACAAATCTATCGTTGTGACCTTGTGTGTTCGTTGTGACCTTTTGGTGAATGGAAACCTTTGGGCAATAGTGTGATCTTATTGGGCATCAGGAAGACTTGGCTGAAGGGTCTATTGTCAGTATGTGGTCTCACCGACTTGGAATGTCTCGACGATAGTATATGGTTTTATCGATGAAACAAGGGTTTCGGTAAGATGCCCCCACGAGTATGAAATGTCTTACCGATAATGTATAGCTATCGGGGTAACATAAAGGTCGCGGGGAGATGTCTCAGTGATGAAGCTAGGTCACAACGATGGGAGTATTCACTTGGTGTCTTCGTAGTGACAAAAGACTTCATTGTGAAGTCTTGGTGACTTGGATAAGTCACGCCGATAGTCTTCGGTAAGACATGGGGCACTTGGAGAAAGGTCACGGAAAAAGACATGAGTCTTACCAACAGTATGTGACACTCAAGGTGACATGGGATGTTCGCTATGACATCTTGGCAAAAATGGTAGACCATTCGGTGGAAGCTTTGTCTTTCGGTATGACATCTCACTGAAACCGTGGGGTCTTGCTGATCGTAGTATGGCTTCAAAGTAACATGAAATAGTTGGTCGAAGGTCTTGGCAAGAGCAAAATGTCTTGCCGATTGTAAAATTCTTCATTGTGACTTTGGACTTAGGTATGTGGTCTCGCCGAAGAGCGATAGTCTCACCGAATGGAAAACTCATGTCGGCATCACTTGAAGACTTCAGCATGAGGTCTTGGTGATCTGCAAAAGTCTTGCTGATGGAAAAGTAGGGATCGATATGACTTATGGCATTTGGTATGAGTCTTGCCGATGAGAAATATCTTGCTGATTGTTGGGGACTTAAGCTGACATCGATAGAGAATACTTTGTGGCATCGAGGAGACACTGTTAGTGTCTCACCGATATGCCAAAAAAATTTGATCACCTTTGACCGTGTGACCATCCTATGTGGCATCCCGCTAGACCAATCAAAGGAAGCAGATTTCAAATGGATGACGGTTGGTTTTTTTGCATTAGTTGCAACACTAGAGAAAAACTGCATGCAACAAAAAATATGAAAAGGAATGGAAACTTTTTTCGATGGGGAATTGGTAGATAAGGATCAACAAGAGGATAAAATCAAAATGTGATAAGAATTCTATAATGAGTTTTTCATGTGGTTGAGAGCATTTTCTGTGAAACAAATTGAATAGTGAAACTACTGTGAAATACCAGAGAGTTATATCTTTGATTGTATGTAATTTTGTTTGTTACTGAAATACAAAGAGATTCAGCTTGGTGTGGTGGTTTTTTTCCTGATAGGGTTTTCCCACGTAAATCTAGTGTTCATTTGTTTGTGTGTATTTGTTTTGTTTGTGAAAATATTTCATGTGTGTCTTAATTAGATTGTAATTTGAAAATTAAAAGCCCTGCATTGCATTCTTCCCTGTGAATTTGACATTAGGAAAGTGTTTCCACACCTCTGCTTTCCTTATAGTTATATATTGACCTTCTTCTTTTGCATCACTAACTGCATAAGCAATCCATTCTTAAAATTTTGGAAAAGAATCACCTCCAATCAAACTAGCATGACATATGTTCCTTTGAAGTCAATGTTGCATCCAAGCTTGATTGTCTTCATATTTTCTACATAGAATATTAACTTACAAATAGTAAGATTGATAATATAATTGTGTAAATGTAATTGAGTAAATAAATTATTGTGTAAATTTTTTTTTACCTACACCACTTATCAAATGAAGATGTGTTTTGAAGAATATAGGCATGTATCACACTTCTTTCTTCATGTGATAGCTTGAAGTGACATGCATTGCCTTCTAATACTTCACTTGCAACTGTGTCTTCTTCATTATTGTCCCATACATGTTGATTGAGATGTTTAAAATCCTTCATATATTTTGTGTAAAATTCCATGTCCTCTTGCATTGAATATCCCTCAGACATGCTACCTTCCATAATTTCCCTAGAACGAACATTTTTTTTCAAAAACCTTCATATATCATTCTATAGGACAAATCCATCTTGTTATTATCAGGCCACAATGATTTAGATCATATTGTAGATGTATCAAAAGATGCATATAAATGTTAAATATTGTTGGTGGAAATTCCCATTCCAATAGACAAAGGACTTCAACGACCTCCTTCCTCAAACTATCAAAGTTTGAAGGATCTAATACATGTAAACTCATTCTCTTTAATATCAGGCCCAACCTTATAAATGCCAGACTTGGCCACTTTTCCAAACTTAATATATTTACCACAATAGGTAAAATATTCTCCATTATGACATGATAGTCATGGGTCTTGAGGCTTCTTAAGCTAGGGTATGTGCAAGATCATGATAGGCCAAAAAGTGGCAATATGTGGGTATATGGCTGACAACTTTTTTTTTCACCCAAAATTGATGAAACAAAAAGGGTTTTTAAAGGAAATTCTAAGCTTTCCA
This sequence comes from Sequoia sempervirens, assembly GCA_007258455.2. Taxonomy (NCBI): domain Eukaryota; kingdom Viridiplantae; phylum Streptophyta; class Pinopsida; order Cupressales; family Cupressaceae; genus Sequoia; species Sequoia sempervirens. Next base: position 23,199 of record VDFB02048559.1, read on the forward strand.
AAACTTTAAATTATGTTTTAATTTCAATTTAATAAGTAATTATTATTCATTTTCTATTCAAGTTATGACTGAAGTCCTGATTAATAGACTGATTGAAAAACATATATAGCTTTCAAACGATATCACATTTTTTAAATCCAAAATATGTGTCACATTCTATGCTTTGCATACTATAGAATTGAAAAAAGAAAAAATTAATTTCATGAAGTTTTCACCAAGTTAAGGTGGTCAAATATACGAGCTTTTTATATTTTTTAAAAGTTGTAATAAAAAATTCATAATTAATTATTTACATGGAAAAAAATTACAAAAAAATATACATCACATTGGGACATGAGTCCTCTACTTATCTCTAAAATCTTATTAAAAAATATTATCATTTTATTGTGGTTAGGGTGGTCGAACAAACACCTACTTCTTATTTTTTCCCTCAAATTTAAGTACTATTGCATTGAAATTTCAAATTTTCACCAAATAGATTTTTTTTTTTAAACAAACCTAATAGTTTAGAAACTACATTCAATTTCTATAGATTATATTATTACATATCTTGGAAATAACATAGATGACTTACTCAAATTTTTACATCAAGTTTCGTAACTCTGATTTTCTAATTTTTTTTGCCACTTAAGGGTCTGTTTTTTCCATGATAATCCTACACATACCCACCATTAATGTATTTTTGGCTTCTAATACTACTACTTACCTATATAGTGGGAAAGGGTATGTCCAGGATCATGATGGGCCAAAAAGTGGCAATATGATGGGTATTTGTAGGGTATGGGGTTGACGTTTTTTTTACCCAAAATTTATGAAATGAAAGGGTCTTTTGGGGAGATTCTTATCTTTCCACCAATATAAATTATGCTTTAATTTTTATTTAATAAATAGTTATTATTTATTTTCTATTTGAATTACAACTAAAATGTTGATTGAAAACATCTATAACTTTCAAACGGTATCACATTTTTTTAATCCAAAACATGCATCACATTCTATGTTTTGAAAACTATAGGATTAAAAAAAAAATTGAATTTCATGAAGTTTTGACCAAGTTAAGGTGGTCAGACGTATGATTTTTTATAATTTTCAAAATTTGTAATAAAAAATTCATAATTAATTATTTACTTGGAATAAAATTACAAAAAAATATGCATCACATCCGAACATGAGTCCTCTACTTATGTCTAAGATCTTATAAAAAACTATCATCATTTTATCGTAGTTAGGGTGGTCAAACATACACCTACTTCTTATATTTTCCCTAAAATTTAAGTAATACTGCATTGAAATTTCAAATTTTCACCAAATAGATTTTTTTTCTTTTAAATAAACCTAGTAGTTTAGAAACTACATTCAATTTTCTACAAATTCTATTCTTACATATTTTTGAAATAATATAGATAACTTATTCAATTTTTTACGTCAAATTTCCTAACTCTGATTTTTCTAAATTTTTGCCACTTAAGGGCTTTTTTTTTCCATGATTATCTTGCACATGCCTGAAAGTGATTCTAAGACATCAACTATAAGAATTGTGCACATTTTTCCTTTGTCCAAACATAAGGAGCACTAGGTTTTCTATATTTTTCATCATCATATTTTTCAACCCAAATATTTTGATGAATCTTTAGTTGTTGAAAGTTTTGACATGATGAAATGGTATCAAAAGCACCAAAAAGATTTTCTATAATAGCATAGGCTATATTTTTCTCAGTATGCATAAAGTCAATAGTATTCCTAATGGCTATATCCTTAAAGTATGGAAATTTATAGAATATGCACAACCCTTTTGCACTACTTTCATTACATGGATCATATCTACTACCAGTAATCCCATCATTTTCAATAAATGACATTCTTTTTTGTCCATTCTCAACAATGTAATTGCTTGTTATTAGCGATGGTGCTTCACGATTCTCTTCTTGACTATTGAACCATGTTTTTTGTTGACAATATGGATGATTCATTTTAAGGTAAGCATGGTGTCCATAATATTAAATACACTTAAGAAAAATCCTTTAGTGCCTCACAAAATCCTTAAAGTTGAAAGCAAGACATCCATGGTATACATGAGCACTGAGACCAAACAATGTGCCATATGCAAGAAGATTATGAATCGTAAACAATAAAGAAGCTTGTAAAGTGAATTTGATTGAATGACCATCCCTTAAAGATTGAATTGCTTCAATTCATTTCCAAAATTCCATTAGATCATCATATAATGGCTCATGTAAGCATCAATTGTATCTAAAGTCACACTTTCCTTTCTTGGTATAATCAATGATAGCATTAAGAAAAATGGTTTAGTTGCTAGCCATGGAGGCAAGAACTTATAATTTATTAAAAACATTGGCCAATTTGACCATTTAGTACTTTGATTTGAGAAAGGTTTCACCCCATCTAGAGCCAAACCTAGCCTTATAATATGATGATCTTGAGAGAAATTAGGCCATCTGCTATCAAATTCCATCCACATCTTACAATCAAGCACATGTTTTTTTCCATCAGTGCTCTTATTTTGGGCATGCCATTGCATAAGTTCAACAATGTTTCTTCTCCTATACATTTAGAGTAATCGTGGGATTACTGAAAAGTAGTGAAGAACCTTTCTAGCAACCACAACTAATTTCAACCCTTCTCTATACCTCGCTTCATGACATTTCAGACATTCACTCTCACTTGCAATATTCTTGTGAAATAATACACAACCATTCACACATCTGTGGATTTTTTTATACCCTAAGCCTAGCTTAGTGATTTCCTTTCTACATTGAATTCATTTAGTTAGAAATGTGGAGTTAGGTGGTAACAACAAACTTAATAATGCCAATAATTGATCTACACTCTCATTTATCCAACCAAACACCACTTGCAAGTTAAGAATTTTAAGGATTGTTGTCAAATGACTTAACCTACAATTAGCATACAAAGGCTTTGAAGCATCCTCCATCAACTTGACCCAATCATCAATTAGACACTCATTCAACATTCTATCAACTTCAAACCTTTGTCTAACATTGTTGCTTCTTCACCTATGTTTGGTGCCACTTCATCTGTGTTATTTTCCTCTTCATCTCTCACACTCTGCCATTCTATCATATCTTCATAATAATTGGCATTCCAAGGGCTTATACCACTATGCCCATATCTTATCATAAGTCAATAAATATAACTTCTTTTGTTCACCTTTCCACCAATATAGACATTAATTACATGGACATATATATTTGTCCATGTCACTCTCATAGGCTATTCTCTCATCAAATGCATGGTATTTAAATGATCAATGTTGATCCATCTATAATGTTCTACACAGCAACAACAAACTGTAGACTAAGAGACAAAAAATATTCTTTTAATTGAAAGGAATTTCCATAGTAATAGAGTTATAGAGAGAAAATAAAATAGAGTTCAACTTCTGAATAGTAAAAAATAGATTTTTATAGTTTATATTCAAATTGTTGATTACATTGCATTGCACATATTTCAATCTCAAAGCATTACTTCACATTGCATAACTAATAACTAGGAGCATCTACCAATTGCATTTTCTTGTCATGGCATTCCATGAGACCACATTTCTTTAAGGCATTTTTTCAAAAAGTTCACTTCCTTGTCTATGCTACCACATTTTTCATGCATGTCTACCAAATCATTTTATCAAATAGTTCACTACCTTGTTGCTATGGCTAAAATCCTAAAACAAGTTCTTCTAAGCATGCTAAAGATGCTTGGAAAAAATCTATCAAAGCATAATAGTAAGCAATAACATAGACAAGGTAGTGAATTGGTTGAAAAATGCCTCAAAGAAATGTGGTCCCATGGTGATGAAATTCCATGACAATCCATAAAAATTCACTTGTCATTTCATTCTTCATGGAATTCCATCACCATGATACCAAATTTCTTTGAGGAATTTTTTCCAAAGTTCATTGCCTTTTCTATGCTACCACATTTTTCATACATGTCTACCAAAGCATTTTATTAAATAGCTCACTACCTTGCTATTATGGTTAAAACCCTAAAATAGGGGATTTCAAAAAAGTTATGGATGCTTGGAAAAAATATATCAAAGCATAATAGTAAGCAATAAGCTATAGTCTCATGTTTTTTTGGCATGAAAATCAGCGTGATTTTATTTGCATTTATTTGTAGGTTTTAAATGCATTTTTTTGGCAATTTCTCTATTTGAAATAGGGAAAAATATTTGTGGTCAATTTTGTCCACTTTTTAAGTGTAGGATTCTCACGGTTAGTGAAAAAGGTAGTGTTCATGAAGGAATGGAAAAGATGCATAGAACCTATCAATTATACCCATACTATTCAATGGCATTGAACCATTTAGCAAACCATTTTTTCTTCACATGGCAGCATTTTCTTGTGGAACAATTGACTGAGATAGTTCTTGTTTCAACTGACCACCATCTCATGAAATCTTATTCATATTATAATTGTGCACGATCTTATCATAGTAAAGGTGACTATGACAAAACTGGCCACTACTACATGGCATCAATCAAGGAAAGCCATAGGCCACAAGATTTTGTGGGCAGGTTCAATTGAAGCTAGGAGATCTTAAGAGTTCTCTCAAATTTTGAAAATGTTTTGGAGGTCCACCCTAAGAACTATGAGAGCTTAAAAGTTGTAGGCCATATATATGCTTAGCAAGGGAAGGCAGAGGAGGCTTTAGAAATTTTAAGAAAGGAAACTCACATCGATCAACATGATGCCCATTCATTTATCAAGATGGGTGAGTTATTAATATTGTCAGGCCCTAGTGTAGCCTTAGATTCTCTTAAGATTCCAAAGTCTCTTCTGAAGAAGAGTAGAGAATAATTACCCATTCAATTATTAAACAACGTTGAGGTTCTTCATTTTGAGCATGATGAACTAGAGTTGGCTCAACAAAATTTTATGGAGGCATTAGGAAATGATTTTTTTCCTCTATATAAATCTTTGTGGTTAGTTTTGTGCATTTTTTACTTGTATGATTCTCATAGTTAGTGAAAAGGTAGTTTTCATGAAGGAATGGAAAAGATGTGTATAGCCTTTCAATTATACCTGTACTTTGCAATGGCATTGAATCATTTGGTAAACCATTTTTTCTTCACTATAGGGAAATATTTTCTTGTGGAATAGTTGACTAAGACAACTCTTGTTTCAACTAACCAACCTCTCATGAAATATCATTCATATTATAATCTTGCATGATCTTATCATAGCAAAGGTCATTATGAAACCATTGGTCACTACTACATGACATCATTCAAGGAAAGTCAAAGGTTGTAGGATTTTTTGGATAGGTTCAATTGAATCTCAAAGATCTTAAGAGTTCTCTCTCAAATTTTGAAAAGGTTTTGGAGGTCCACCCTTAGAACTGTGAGAGCTAAAAATATATAGGCCATATATATCCTCAACAAGGGCTAGTAGAGAAGGCTTTAAAAATTTTAAGAAAGGAAACTCACATAGATCCACCTAATGCCCATGCATTTATCAAGAAGGGTGAGTTATTAATATCATCAAACCCTAGTGCAGCCTTAGATTCTCTTAAGACATCAAAGTCTCTTTTGAAAAAGAGTAGAGAAGTACCAATTTAATTGTTAAACAACATTGGGGTTCTTCATTTTGACGGTGATGAACTAGAGTTGTCTCAACAAACTTTTATGGAGGCATTAGGAAATGATGTTCTGCGTGGGTGCATGATGATGGGTAGCAATTTTGTGGTCACTTTTAAAAAAAAATTGAAAACTTATAATGTGAGCACGTTATAGCATGCTCACATTATGGCTTGGTGTGTCGAGCCTAAGGCTCAACCACCACAATCCCATAACATGAGAATGTTATAACACACTCTAATTATGACATGTTAAAAGAAAATAAAAAGAGGTCGAATTCATTTTCATTTCTGATTGTGTTTTTCTTGTTGCCCACAGCCAAAAAACTTAGAATTTTGTGCTCGCATTCTAGGAGGATATTTTTTGCAAAAATCTTCATCAAAGGTTGTTGATTCATCACCAAGATGCCACCACATTGACAAGGAGGTAAAAGAGGTAAGGATTGTTTGTTTTATTTTTGAATTTGTTAGTTTTAGGTTGTATTTGATATTTATTTTTTGAATTTGTAGGATATGTTAATAAACTTGGAAACCCTCCTCAAAATCCATAGCAAGAACAAAATCCTCAACCACAACAACAACCTCCTCCACCAATCCCTCAATACCCTCCTGGAACTCAACAAAATTTAATGGGTGAAATTGAGGATTTAATCGGGAGGTTGAATGATCCAAATGGTTCAAATGTAGAAAGAATGACTGTAGAAACTTCACTACAAGATATGTTAAAAAATGTAGATTCAATCAGCAAAAAATTAATTGGTTGGAACGATAGGAGGCAGGTGGTTAGGGATTTTTACTAAGATAAATTATCATATAAAGAAGTAAAATATTTTAAAATTACAAAAGGTGATTTGTGTCCATTATTCACTAACCCATAGTCAAATGGAAATCTCTCCCTCAATGCGAAGAGGTTTCCTATTCATTGGTGCCACCACCAAGAGATTGAGAAATATTTTTGGGATAGGTGGTACATGGTTTTTGATGACCCACCATGCAACAATTGTGAAGTCTCACATCATTTCCTCAAGAAACTATACGCTGAGTTCATCTTGAACAAAATCCCAAATTATTTTGATTTGAGGGACTTCCAAGGGAGAGGTGGGGGGTTCAACACAAGATGGACCTATTGCACAGTGAAATCCTATGTGGCAAGTGATACAAACTCTCGCTAGGCCACCTTATGAGCACATCATCGTCCCTTATGTCGCGAAGGAGAGTATCGATGTAGAGACTCTACAGGCCATCAACTCTTTGACACAAAGTGTCATCCAACATGCTAGCCCTCTTGTATAGCGCCATCCAAGGGAGTCATCGACAGGTGGGATTTGATCCCATGTGTGTCAATCTTGTGGGGCGACTTGTTCATATGACCCCACTGACACTCAAGAGGCTATTGCATAGGATCTGTCTATAACTATGGAGATGGAGAGCACAACTGACATTTTGCATGATACATATGGCATTGATACTCACATAAAAGTTAGCATGTTCATTGAATTTAATTTATTAAATTTTGATTTTGAAATGCAAGATTAACTAATTTAGTTTTATTATTTTAATAAACTTGTAGGGTTACAGTGTTGATACTGGATACACCAGCCCTACACCTACTTATTTCTATAATACACCAATCGGCGGGGTATGTAACTATTAAATAATTATAAATTTATTACATGTTAATAAATTTTTTTTATGAATGGTATTTTAATATGTGATTTTGGATGTTGAATAGGTTAATATTGGAGGTTTTGAGGGAACACCTCCCGACACCAGTGGATTTAGTCAAACCTTCACGCATGTAATAGAATAAAGATTTTAACTAATAAATTGTACTTAATAGATTTATGTAGTTTATATTCATATAATTGATTACGTTGCATTTCACATCATTCAAACTCAAAGCATTTCTTCACATTACATTTAACTAATAACTAGATTTTGATAGATGACAAAATTTCAACTACAATATAGTTGTTTAGAAAGCCAACATAAGTAGTGATGCAATTACTTCATATACCATAAGTAATAAGTCTAGAAGCAGCTTCCAATTGCATTTGCTTGTCATGGCATTCCATGAGACCATATTTTAGTGAGGAATCTTTTCAAACAGTTCACTCCCTTGTCTATGCTCCAAACTAGGCACCCATTATGGCCAGCTCTCACATATTTGAAACTCACTTGCAACTCTTTTGGAGCAACTGTCCCAAATCTAGCTTTTAACACTGAATTAGGCCATAATTAGGCCTTTTTTTCAAATATATATCTCTCCAAACACACAACCAACACCTGAAACCTTCAAAAATTCAAAATATAGCCAAGAAAACCTTAGATTATTCAACTTTCAAGTCCCCTCTCGCTCATTTAGACCCCTTTTCATAAAACCCTCACTTTCCTTGCAATCAATTAGGGCTTATTGAAACTCTTATTCCATCACCTATAAAAATATTATAATCACTTTAATAAAGCTTATTTATTCCTTTACATTCTCATTCTATCCTCAAATAGTGCTTCCCCAAATATCTACATACACTTCCTTCACAAAATCACTTTATTTCACTAGTTTTCACCATCTTTCACCTAGGGTTTCTCACTCATTCACTTCTCTGACCCCTTACAACCCCTTAGATATTATAAAAACCATCCAATTCACCTACTCTCATAGTTTTTAGGGGATTCTATCCACTTCTAAGCCACTGTCCTCTTTTCACTCACTCTAGCCTTGTTTAGAAGGCACCAAAACTAGTTTTTCACTAGGGAAGCAAGGAGAACTCACACAAAAACTTCACCAAACCAATTAATTACCTTATAAACCTAATACTACTTTATACCAATCCATTCCACCAAGAAACAGTTGCTACAGAAAGATGGAATGGACCTTTTAGTTCATTTGGGCAATCAAACCCTTAGCCCCTATTTTTTGACCGCCTAGAGAAATCAAGCCACCAAAAGCTTGAAACTCAATATCAAATGATAAAATTAGTTTTAAATTGATTCAAACACCTAACTCCTTCAATTCACACACATTATAGATGCACTACCACCTACACGGAACCGTACACTGGCAGATGATGGAGGAAAACACATAAAATAGCAGTATAATAGTGATATTTTATTAGTTTTCTCCTTCAAAATGCCTCAACAACAACTAACAACGATGAACCACATATTTTAAAAAATTTCCCAATAATTTCAACTTCCTAAGAACCTAAGATTGCCTCTACAACTACCTTGACTCTTCATATTCCTCCACTTGTCATCTTTTTGCATTTTTACAACATTGATTGACAACTTTTGTTAAGATTTTGTAACTTTACAATATATGCCTAAAATGGATACCAAAGACCATTAAAAACTAAAAAATGGCTATTTAAGCCTTATTACATCATTAAAATACCTATACAACCTCAAAATCCTAAATTTTCCTCATGGAGGCATGGTCTTGTAAAGGTGCACCTGCACCACTTTTTCAAACAGCTCACCACCTTTTCTATGCTACCAAATTTTTCATACATGTCTACCAAAGTATTTTATCAAACAATTCATTTCCTCACTGATATGGCTAAAAGATTAAAAAAGGTGCTTTCCAACAAACTATGGATGGTTGGAAAAAATCTATCAAAGCATAATAGTAAGCAATAGCATAGACAAGGAAGTTAGTAGGTTGAAAAAATGCCTTGAAGAAATGTGGTCTCATGGTGATGGAATGTTGAGACCACATTTCTTCAAGGAATTTATTCAAATAGGTCACCACCTTTTCTATGATACCACATTTTCTAGACATGTGTACCAAATCATTTTATCAAACTACTCACTTCCTTGTTGCTATGGCTAAAACCCTAAAATAGGTGCTTTCCAACAAACTATGGATGCTTGGAAAAATTTCTATCAAAGCACAATGGTAAGCAATAATACCATAGAGAAGGAAATGAACTGTCTGAAAAAATTCTTGAAAGAAATGTGGTCTTATGGTGATAGAATTCCATGACGTGCATTTTTTTGTAATAGCATTCCATCACCATGAGACCCCATTTCTTTGAGGCATTTTCTCAAATAGTTAACTACCTTCTCTATGCCACCATAGTTATCGTACATGTCTACGAAAGCATTTTATCAAATGGTTCAACAACTTCCAACTATGGGTAAAAGCTTAAAAATACATGCTTTCAAACAAGATATGGAAAGGGAAAATAGTAAGCATGATAGGGGTATGTGTAGGATCATGATGGGCCAAAAAGTGGCAATATTATGGGTATTTGTAGGGTATGTGGCTAATGAATTTTTTCTTACCCAAAATTGATGAAATGAAAAGAGTTTTTAGAGGAGATTCTTAGCTTTCCACCAATATAAATTATGCTTTAATTTGAATTTAATAAATAATTATTATTAATTTTCTATTAGAATTATGACTAAAGTCCTAATCAATAGGCTGATTGAAAAACATCTATAACTTTCAAACGGTATCACATTTTTTGAATCCAAAACATGCATCACATTCTATCCTTCACATACTATAGGATTAAAAAAATAAAAAATAAATTTCATGAAGTTTTGACCAAGTTAAGGTGGTCAAACATATGAGTTTTTATATTTTTAAATTGTAATAAAAATTCATAATTAATTATTTGCTTGGAAAAAAATTACAAAATATGCATCACATCTAAACTTAGTCCTCTACTTATATATAAAATATTATAAAAAAATATTATCATTTTATTATGGTTAGGGTGGTCAGACAGACACCTACTTCTTATTTTTTCCCTGAAATTTAAGTACTACTACATTGAAATTTCAAATTTTCACCAAGTAGAATTTATTTATTTTTAAATAAACCTAGTAGTTTAGAAACTAAATTCAATTTTCTATAGATTATTTTCTTACATATTTTTGAAATAATATAGATAACTTATTCAAATTTTTACGTCAAGTTGCCTAACACTGATTTTTCTAAATTTTTTGCCACTTAAGGGCCTATTTTTTCCATGATGATCTTGCACATACCCATAGTTAGAAATATATAGTTTAATAAATACTCAAAAAAAAATTCATTATCTCATTCATTAGAAGTCATGACGTGGATCGCTATTGAAGTTTTTGTGATTGAATAATTTTTTATTTTATTTCCAAATGTTGCAAGCCAAAACACCTCTAAATGATGAGGGCAATGGAGATCGGGGTTTCATTTTCTATAGAATCCTCAATGGCTTTGATAGGGGAGGTATGAGGAAAATTACTAAATTTCAATTTACATTCATTGTTATAGATGTTAGTGAAAAATAAAACCATTATTGATTTGTAGTTTAATTTCTATTTGGATGGTTTATAGAGGGCTTGAGCACACCTCAACATGGGCATGTGAATATTTCCCTCATGGAAAGTGATTATGAGATGGCAGTAAGTGATTATTTTGTTAAATATATCATTTTTTATAATGTAATTTCTATATATTAATGTCTTTACTTCTTATTGTAATAGTTAAAACTTCACCAAAAACTAAACACTAGGAGGAGTAGGAGGAGCACTCCTTGAGCGCAACACAAATGAGTGACATACCTAGTACCATCCTATCAACAAGAAAAGGGAAAGAATTTATTTCCAGAGCATGGAGAGCAATTACTTTTGATTCCAGATCCCTTTGTTGTATGCCTACATGGCAGTTTTGTACATATTTTGTATTGGATATGTTTGACATTGTAAGCCTATATGGCTATTTTGTGTACCTATATTTTT
>VDFB02048560.1:0-43472 GCA_007258455.2 Sequoia sempervirens
GTGCTGGTATGTTTCAATTACAAGCTTAATATTCTAATTTTCAGCATTCATATGAGTAGAGATGACAGATTTTCATAGTCACCATGTATACCCACTTCTGTTTCATGAAAATCCTGTCAACCAATCACCCTATCAGCCATATCAGGCCAATCATGCTGTTGGTTTAATCCCAAATAGCCATGCAACAGCAGCCTATAAGCATGCTCAACATGCTTACCTCCCACCCACCCCTGATCAGTCTTTGGATCCACATTTGGATGTCCAAAATTAGCTCCAAGAGGTTGATTATATAAAGAATAACATGAATAACATGAAGGACATACTGACGGACATCGCAAGGCAGATAGAAGAGTTTAGGAGGCAGCAGGAGTATGATCAACAACAAGAAGAGATGACCTATCAGGCCTACCTTCATGAGCAAGAATTACTGATGCAAAGGAGACAGTTTGAGAATAGGCTCGAGAGAGAGTTAGCTGCAAAAGGGGAGCAAATGAAGATTTTTCTTGCTTAAACACAGAGGCATGAGGTCCAAGTAGCTCCCTATATTCCACATCAGCCTGTTCAGGAGAAGGTTCATAACTTTAAATTTTTGAATCAGCTGCTACCTTTCCAAATCCTTTCTTTGAGGAGGGGCTTCACTTTCTGAAGTTCAGTGTTCCAAGTTTTTAACAGAATGAGTTTCCTATTGAAAAGAAAATAGAGAAAGAGTAGCCAGTTGATCCAGACAGCTTACTCCTTTGGGAGAAGATTAAAGAGGAAAATCCTTTACATCTAGCTATAAGGTGTTATCAATTGCAGCAGCAAGAAATGGCTGAACAAGTCTACTTTTATGATCAAGAGAGAGTGGAAAAAAGAATCCAGTTCGAGGAAGACCTTGAACAGGAAATAGATGCTAAATAAGGACAAACGAAGTTCTTGTCTACTCAGGTGCAGAATACTCAATCTTACTCATATTATCAGCACCAACTAATGGAGGAGTTTCAAAAGAGGCAGCTTGAGAGGAGTTCCAAAGAAAAGAGAGTTGTTGCAGAAGAAGAGCAGCCCAGTGATCAAGTTAGTTCATTCACCATGGAGGAGACTGGAATTCCAAATCTGTTACATCTAGCTATGGAGGAATATAGAAAACAACAACATCAAATGATTGAACAACAAGAAAGACCTCATTAACTTGATTTGCAAAATCATAACTGGTCGGAGAAACTTCCATTCCATTATACAGAAGAACTTGAGACTTCATCACCACTTGAATTGTTGTCTTCTTTCGTTGAAGAGGACAAGCCTGAATCAGAATGTAGTTCTTCCAGTGATGATGAAAATTATAAGCAGCTTCCTTTCTGGTGTATAAAGGAACTAGAGATTGATGAATTGATTGAAAATGTGTTGGAGGAAGCCACCTCATTATTCTCCATTGAAGGAACGAATATTCATTTTGGAAAGCATGAGCATGCTGAGGAGGTTTTTATTTTCCCACCAAGTCCGCCACAAGGACTCGACCTTTCTAGCCAGCAAGGTGATAGAATGGTAGCTCATGAGCAAAAGATCAGCAAGGAAAGTGCAAGCTTTTCCCTTACTAGAGGCTTCCCTATCAGGTATTTATCCAACATGGAGTCCAAACAAGCACATATTATCAAGCATGAAATTATGATTGAGAATGTCATCAAGGATGCACTTGCAAATAAACATGAGTATGTCCAACTCACTTATCCTCTTTTAAGTAACATTACATGTGATCTATTTAAGGAGGGTAGTGAATCTCTTTATCTTTTTCAATAAATGATGCATCAACTTGTTGAACATTTCTCAGTATATTGTCTTCTTTTAGCTACCATCATGCATGTAAGTTGCTGCATATTAAGGAGAAAAGGCAATTATTTCAACCATCCTATGAATGGTTTCATTCGACTAGCTTCTTTGTTGGTTAGAATAGGGTAGGCTAGTTTCATTTTAAATGCATTTTTGTTTTCCCTAAGTGCTTTTGAGAACAGTTAGATAGTTTGCTTCTTTTATGTTGGGTTTTCAGAAGTTTCAAGGGTATCTCTTGCTGCTCTGTTGAGTTATAACAATTTGCAATGTTGTTTTCAAGTGGTGTTGGTTCTCTAATGACTCCATGCCCAATGGATAGGCCTAGGCTACTGGTTTCCATGTTTAGCAGGCAAACATCTAGCAAAGGTCGCCAGAAATGTTACCCAATTTTCACCTATGGGCTCAATCAGGCAGGGGAATCTGTGTTTCACGTGTTTAGGAAGGCAAAGTGGAGACATTGTTGTGCATGATTAAATCATACCCCTGATGCATTTCTCAAGGAGCTCAGTAGAAAAGTCTGCCTCAGTCAAGTTTGGCATAAAATTCCTTTAAGGAGAAAGTGGGCAAGACCTTCCAAATGTCTTGCCGACTAGTAGGGGTTCTATTCATTTTTGAAATGTCCCGACCAGCCAGACATTTTAATCAATAGGGGGTCTCTGAGAAAGCTTGTGCCTTTGCTATGAAGTCCCACCGATCAAGCAAAGTATCCCTGATATGAAATGAGTTCGCCTAAAGGAAGCATCTTCGCCAAAGGGTCTGGCTGACTACCAAAGGTCTCACTGAAGGATTTTGTCTTCGGCATAAGGTCCTGCCAAATAAACGAAGTCTCACCAAAAGAGTAGAACTCTCGGTGTAATGTTAAGCTCGGGGAGATGTCTCGGTGACGGAGTGAATGTCTCGTCGAAAGGCTGTGAGTTCGGCGTGATGTCTTGCCAATGCCTGGCGGTCTCGCCGATGGAGGGTGATTTCGCCATGAGGTCTTTCTAACCGCTGATAGTCTTGCCAAAATAGAAGGGGACATCGGTAAGACTCTTGCCTCCCACTATGAACTCTTCTAGACCGATGGGAGTCACGCTGAAAGTTGTTCACAAGGTCGGCGTTAGGGAGAGTTGTTTACCTTCGGGGAGATGTCCTACCAACAAACGTAGGTCTCGGCGAAACAAAGGAGCCCAGTGAAAGGTCTGGCTGACAGGAAGGGGTCTGGCTGACAAGAGGAGGTCTCGACAAGAAGATGAGAGTTCGGCGAAAGGTCTCGTCGACCAGGCAGTGTCTTCCTGACTGGATGGGCTCTTGCCAAAACAAGAAGGCTCGCCAAGAGATGTCTCACCGACCGAGGGTGGTCTCGCCGAAACAAAAGGGGCTCTCTGTAATGTTTGGTGCTCAGTGTAAGGTCTTGTCGACCACTAATAGTCTTGCCAAAATAGAAAAGGAACATCGGTAAGACTCTTGTTGTTCGCCATAGGGTCTCATCAATAGAATGTCTCACCGAAGTGAAGCGGCATCGGCGCAGGAAAAAAATTTGACAAAAGGTTTCACCAAAAGCCAAGGGTCTTGCCAAACAAGTAGGAGCTCAGGGAGATGTTTCAGAGAAATGAAGAGTGCTCGGTGAAAGGAGGTGCTATTGACAGGATGTCTTGCCAATGGTTGTTAGTCACGACGACATGCTTTGTGCCTTCAGTATAACAAAAAGAGCTCGACATGATGTCTCGGTGAATGGGGGTAGTCTCGCTGATAGATTTTTCCTTCAGTGTGAGGTCTTCCCGAAAGCAAAAGGTCTTGCTGATGGTCTAGGTGATAGCCACTCTGGATGTTGTTATAACTTTTGAACTCGCTATGTGGTCTTTTCGATCATCATGAGCTATGTCGATAACCACTGAAGAGCATAATCACATCGAGGAGACACAATTAGTTTCTCACCAACATGCAATTATGTCTAGGCGACCTCTAACTGTATGAAAATCTATGTGGCTCAAGTTCAACCAATCAAAGGGAGCTAAGGACAGACCATGAGCCGTTTGACTGTTCGACTACCCCCTGTGAACGAGATCAATAGAGCATAACGATCTACTCGAAGATCGAAGGTGATCAGTCAACTTGGTGAACATGGTGTTTGAATCTAATAGGAGTTGGATGTTGCAGCTCAAGGCGGTGGGCTTAAGGGATGGAAGCGAGAATCGGGCGAATGGAAGAAGAAACTGTGAGTCACAGTGAAAGCTAGGATCGCTCTGGCAAGGGCATTGACATTAATGTTAATGCTCAAGAGCATTCAAAGCAGCTCGATAGGGAGGTTAGAAGATAGACACGAGACCGAGAAGTTAATGGGCGTTGCAAAAGATCAAGGAGGCCATTCTTGGAGCAACTCTTCTGACATGGACACGGGACACGACATTAACTTCCTTCAAAAGATCTAAAGGCAGATCCTTCTGGAGGCTGATATTTTTGTAAGCCCTAGGGGCCGACACATCTTTTGTATATAAGGCATTTTTTCCTCTTTGTAAAGAGTTCGGATTATGCATTCTAAGGAGTTAGTGATTTTTCTCAAATCCTTTCTCAACTGATGTATGCTTTGTAACTCATCTAGAATTTTGAATATAAAATACAGAGATTACCTTTGAAACCAGTGTTAGTGTTCATGCTACTTTCATTTTCTTCTAGATTATGTGATTTTTTTTTAACTGTGTTTTCTCAATCTACATTCAAACTTTAAAGTTGTGAAATTCATCTTTCCTTCTTAAAGTGTATATGTAGATTAAGCCTTTCAAGAATGATGCATAAGTTCACGAAGTTCATGTTGAGTAAATAAAGTAACTATCATTAGTTTTCTAGTGTATGTTCATCTATTTTATTTCATGATTCCTATCAGTTCGGTGTATCACCATAGCGTTAGTTTTATTTTTATGCACTCCTTCTCCCTTTCCCTTTACAAGATCAGTAGTTAGGTGACACCATAGGAAGCCAGCCTTCTCTGGAGGTTGACCTCTTTTTACAAGAAACCCACATCTTTAGAGGTCTTCCCATGTTACACTGAGGTGTTGAACATCAACTTCAACAGGGTGCAAGTTCAGGTGATAACAGGCCTATCTCCATGATTTCATCTTGATTCATTCCTAGGACATTGTTGGTAACATCCTCCACTTGGAAACCTCCCTCTTGAAGATCTTGTGGTGATTGAGGAAGGTTGAGTGGGGGGTTGTTTGATCCGATAGGGTTGAATTAAGGTGTAGTTTGACTCAAGTCACTTGAAGTGGATGTTTCTTTGTTTTTCTCCATGTTTTTCTTGTGTTGAGATCTAGTTTGGACCATAAAATAAGGGTAAACCTTTAGGAATGTGGGAGGTAAACCTCTAACTCCTTAGGTTGGTCTAAACTTTAGGTACAAAAAAAGAAAATCTAAATTTTTTTAAGTATCAAATGATGGTGAATGATTGAACTCTTAAGACCCTTGGAGGAATACTTGACTTTAGGACTTTGGATTTGGTTTTGGATTTGATTTGGATTTTGGATAATGAACTCATAAACCCCAAGATGTTGGATGTTATCTTGGAATAAACTTTGTCCACAAAGTGATAATTTAATTGTGTATGAAGAAGGATTCATCCACACACACTTAGTCAAACGAGATGATTTTTTATTTTGATTTGAAGGATTACCAAAAGTATAGCATGAATTATTTTTCTAAGATTCTAAGAGTTGTTTGTGAGATGGGATTTTGATTGATGTTTGGGGATGGATGAAAGTGTTGATTTTGATTCTAGATGAACCTAGAGAGACTTTTGTTTACAACACCTAGGTATTGAAGAACATGATATACTTCTAAGAAATTTCAACCCTACAAAGTGAGATACTCAAAATTTTGGAAAAGAGCTGGATTTTAACAATAATAGAATGAGTACAAGTTTGGGTTATCCTTTGAAGCCCATTTGTAAAAGTTATAAAGCAATCTATCTCTAACTTGGTAAAGCATTGACTTATGTTTCTTGAGATTTCTTGGACTAAGATTCTTGTGACGATTGATAGACTTTAGTTTTGGGATTTTGATCTTGTGGGAAATCATTTGAACAAACACATGTGGGGTTCAATTGTCTTTTATCTTTGCTTAATGGATTCTTTTCACCACATCAACACTTTCTTGCTTAGCTTTTCAAACTAAATTTCTATGTCTCAACTCCTTTTCATTCGACAAGGTCCATTATGTGAAAATTAAGGAATCAAAGGCACAATTTTCCTATGTTGACTTTGGAGAAAGAAAATTGAGATATAGGCTCAAATATTTAGAAGCCTCTAAGGATAGAATCCCTAGGGACAAGCAATAATATGTGAAATTTTCAAAGGTATTTTCTCTTTCCAAAGGGTTTGAAATTTGGTGACCTTGTTGAATGTTTGTTTCAAGTTTTGAGATTTCAAGTAATGTGTTTAACTAACTCACAGATTGCACAAGCCCTAGGATAGAAAAGACAATATTTGTTGAGTCCCCACTTGGATTTCTCCAAACACTAAGACAAAGTGAATAGCTAGAGATTTGGTGAAACTAGCTCCCCTCCACGACACACACTTCTCGGGACCACCAAATCTCAAAATCCTTAAAATCTGGAGATTAAAAGGATTTATTCTATTTCTACTTTGAATAGTACAAATGTGGGGCGGCTTCAAAATGACCATTCTTGCACCAAAAAATAGTAAGGATTTTGGATTCTATACAAATTGGTTCTTAGTCAGGGGAATCAGGGACATGGCACCTTGCAAGCATCCAGCAAGCCACTAAAGGCTTTAATAGATCCTACTAGGGGCTCTTATACTTTTTACAATAGTACCCCATTCTGAAAGACACTATACGATTAAGGCCTACATACCATGAGGACTTGACAGTTTAGTCTTATCCATTTATATATCGGCCCAAGTGAAAAACCAATTGGAGTCACCTTCGAATTGGTCTTAGGTAGGCCCCTCTAAAGGTAACAAAATTGAGGGAGTACACTTGTAGTTCAACCTCCCAATTCGCATAAAGTGCAAGGAGGGAGCACACACGGTGTCTCTTTCTCACACTAGCATAATTTGTTCAATTTTAAAACCCAAATTTAAAATGTGTAGGTAATATTTTAGGCAACCAATGTCACCAAAATTCTTTTGATTCTCATGATCGCCATGAAGCGCGAGAGAAGTGCATACACATTCTAATGACACAAGTTGCAAAAAATATTACAAGACAAAGCAAACACAAGTTCTTTTTAAATCCTCAAAAGCAATAATGAGCTCTTTTTAGAGCACCAAAACTTGAGTGTGAAGTTGATTGTTCAATTTTAGTCCAAAATCCAAATTCTAGTATCTAAGGTCCAATTTTAACCAAATTTGACAAAGCTTGAGTTTTAGGTTAATTTTAAGTCCAAATTGATCTTAGTTGGTCCTAGAATAGGAAATAAAATGCAGAAATTGAAGACCTAAGCTATTACAAAGAGCATTAAAAAATGCTTTTAAGCCTCTAACTTGATTTTCCCTTGTTTCCAGCAAAGGTGACACTTTACTACAAAGGAAATGCTCTGCAACTGTCAAATGCGATGTTGAAAAGCAAAAGTGGCACTCTAGTAAAATCAAAAGCAGTGCTCTGTAGTAGGCAGAGAGAAAAAATATGACGCAGTTTCAGAAGCGACCCTCTATAGACAGAAAATAAGATAAAAGACAGAGGGGTCAAATGTGACAATGAAGCAAAAGCGATGCGATAGAGGCGAGCATATGCAGTGTGACACGATGATAGTGACATTGTAGAACAAAAGTGATGCTCTGTGGGATCGCAATTGCATGAAGGTAGCATCGCGTTCTTGTGTCTACAAAAAATAGAAAAATCAAGTAAAATTCAACAAGTTAGGATGGGCATCCCTCCTTCTAGCGCCAATATGTGAACACCAAACCTACACAAACTAACAAGAGATCAACAAACAAGTGTCAAACATGTTAGAAAGACAATCTAGTGTTCCCTATGAAATTCTTTAGCCAAATTCAATAGAAAACATGAAATAACAAGAAACTTAACAAAATATAGCATGCAATCTAAATAACACTAGCTAAACCTCCATCCCATAGGGAGAGTGGTGCTCCTTTGATGTGGAAAGAATCCCTTTCCCAATCCCTTTGATAAGCTTAATGGTTGAAGATGATCTAAGTATGAAAATGACTTCAAATGGTGATGACTATGCTTGAAAATGATTAAAGTGATGATAGCTATGAAATAGAATGCCTATAGTGATAATGCTCTAAGTTGTGGATCTGTATTATGAAAAGGATGCCTCTATTTATAGAAGTCAAGGGTTGAAGATTGGATGAAATTGGTGAATGTGGGATAAAATAAGATCCAATGAGAATGTTCCAAGTGTCACAATTCTATTGGATGAGGGTGGAGCACATTTTGGGAAATGTGTGAGTGGAGGATGAAAGAGAAGTAAATGTTGATGGTTGAGAATTTGAAAATGGTGTAAGAGGAATTGAATGAGATTTGAGAGGATGTAAGAAGATTTGAAAGGTTGTAAGAGAATTTATTGCAAATGTAAGAGCATGTGATAGGTTTTTTGAAAACCTTTGGAGGGAAATTGAATTAGAGGTTGTTGAGAGGAATATTCCTTGGAATATGCCTTGGTGAGGGAAAATAGATTAATTAAATAATTAATTGAAATTATTTTCATGTGCAACCTGGTTAGTTGACCATGGGTTGATTTAACTCTTGAGGAGTTAAAATTTGGAGGAATTAATAATGATGATTAGAAAGATGATTTAGGATTAATTAATCCAAAATTAATTAATTGGAGTGAATTAGGAGATTGTGACATTTGATGTGATTGATTTTAATCAAATTAGAAGATTAAAAGGGGATTTAATTAAATGATCTGATTTAATTAAATAAGATGAAAATTAGTTAGAAGAAGGGTGAATTAATCAATAAATTTAATTATTTGATTAATAGCTAAATATGCTGATTTTAATTAAATAATGTTGATTATTCAATTAAATTATGAATTTGAAGTGATTTAGGAAGAAATGATGTTAATTTATCAGAATCAGATGCATAGTATCAATCAGGACTTTTTCAGTGTCTACAAGACCATATATATTGTTCAAACTAAACCATAAAATTAGTACAACTTTTTACATATGTACATATATAAGTGAGAATAATGGAAATTAAAATCTATCAATTAGGATTTAAGTTATGGATTAAATAGTGATTTATCCACTCATAATTTAATTTATACATATAACACTTTACAATTGTTAAATAATATTGGAAGTGGTTAATTTTATAGTGATCTAGTTGTTCAAGATTGTAGATCAAATTGAATAATACGATTGTTGTTAATACATTAAATTTTGTCACTCATAAAAACTAATAGTATAGTCTAAGTTTGATTTAAATTTTCTTTATGTATACTCATGAACATAATTCTTTCCTTAGATCCCTTGTGATTAAGAATGTCTTGGTTATTAACTTAGTAAATACTAAATTATTAAGTGAATATGTGTAGGTTAAAATTAATGATTATTGTTTAAATCTGAAATAATCATAGAGAAAGGATAAAATTACAAAACATATAAGTTGTTCAAATCAAAAAGCTAAAATAGTGTGTAATATTGTGATTATGAATTATCTTTCTAGGTTAGTTGTTTTTTCCCTAAAATTTAATTGGCTTCAATTAAAAATTGTTGCATATAAGCATAATTCTTAATTATATCCATCATTGTCTTGCACTATGTACAGAGTGCATAGGAGGCATCATAAACTTAATGCCTTCAAAGACCCAAAGGTGTTTTCTCATCATATTTAATTTGTGTTGCATTTTAAAGGAAAAAAAAGATTTGTGTGTTGTGTTGAAGTAGTGAGAATTTAGGGAATGACAAAGATGTTACTAATAATTCTCCTCCAATAGGAGAAAACACCACTATAGAGGTAAGAGCTACAGAGGCACAAAAGGAGGATATACCCACAAGACACAACTCACCTCCTCTGGAATCGGAGGAAAAGGTAGAGGATGTTCAAGGCCACACAGAGATAAACATGCCCCTGGATAACACTAAAAAATATGATGATGAAGAGAAAAAGGATGTGAATGCATCCAATACTGAGGATGAACTAGAAAATAGTGAGAAGAAGGATGTGGAGACACTGGCCAATGTTGGTGACAAAGAAAAGGCTTTGAAGGAAAATATTGTAGAAGATAAAGTAAAGTCAGTTGGAGAGTCCTCTGGTTCCTCTGGAGATCCATTGAGAAATTTGTTGAGTATGCAATTACAGTTTCAACCGGTAGTGTTTGCCTAGTTATTGCAACTTTTGATGCAAAAAGAGCATGTAGACATGGACAAAATATCTCTGCTACACAAGCTTCAACTGGGTGATGTGTTTCATGCTTTTTCACAAAAATATTTTTGACACACGTCAGAAGAGTGCAAAGATGATTGATGAGACAATAAAGATTCTACAGGAGAGCATACCCAAATTAAGTATTGATAACTCTCTATTTGGTATGGATAATCTAAATTTTTTACTCGATTCCTTCAAAGAGTACTCTAATGGATTAAAGGAGAAATTGGAGAAAGAAATGGACACAAAGATGAATGAGAAGAGATTGATGGAAATAATGGAGAAGTGTGCCTCCACACACAATAAATTTCAAGACAATCTCAATAGTGCATAGGATTGCTTGGTGAAATCTACAAAGTGTTATTTCAATTTTGCATGAAATGGTCAAGCTCTACAAAGAGCATATAAAAGATGAGATGGACTCAATTGAGTCCCAAATAGACAAAGCCTTGGGTGGCTATGATCTAGCACAAGATTTGGATGGGAGCACAAGGTCTACAATAGAAAATCTACATGAACAGTTCTTCCAACTGTAAGTTCAAAAGGAGAAGATTATAATGCAATTTGATCATCTCAAGGATTTGGTGAATGTCAAGTTCATACCTATCTCCAATGCCCTGATGAGTGTAGATAAAGCTTCTAAGTTAAATTTGATACCCAATACTTTGGATGACGATGAAGAACTTTTGATGGAATTTGAGACTCAAAGAAAAATGTTTGTCCTAGCCAAGAAGAGTTGGGAAGAAGGGAAGAAAGAATTGTAAACACACCTTGAGAAGCTTCAAGTGTCAAACACTTCTTCTAGGTAATTTTTTTTTTTTTTGCATTTTAGTTTTTGGTTTAGATTTTAGTGTATATATGCAGATGATATAAGGCAATTTTTCATTTTTGTAATGTTAGATGGCACCCTTAGGGGGAGTCAGTAACAATTTTTAGTTTATTACTCTCTTGTATATATATGTATATCTGTCAGGGGGAGAAGAACATAAGTATGTGCCCTTTGCCCTTAATGTCAAAGGGGGAGAATAATTTTGAGAGAAATTTTTAGAATGTTGCCATCAATGAAAAAAGGGGAGATTATTAGAAGAATAAGGATTTTTTCATTGATATTCTTATTGGAAACATGAGCATGAAGTATGAGCTTAATGTATGAGCACAAGTTGCACAGTATGTAGTACAGTGTTGTTATTAATGTCAGCATTTTGTTCCAATATAAGGATTAGTGTGCAAACTATTTGTATAGTTTGAACATGTTTGAAGATGGTTATATAGTGGATATTTGTAAGAAGGTTTGATCCAGTGCAATCAGTTGAAGTGGTAAATTGGTTAAGTGTCAATATAGGTATTTTGTGTGTACAAGACATTCGATATTTTGGTTCGCATTGGTCTGTTGTGTACAATATCACTCTAAAATTTTTATATAAGTTTCTTGGATGCTAGAAGAGTCTATTTCTAGAGTTTCACAGTGTTTTGATCTCTAATGTTGAAGTTATGAATGATAGTGTTACCAATACAGTATGCATGTTTTGATGAATCCATGTTTCGGATTGCTATCTAGCTTTACAGATTTTTGGAGATGTTGACAAGTTTCAGTAGCAACCATATTCCAAGTGGAATGAATTTATTAGGTTCATGTGTTGGTTTGAGATTCAACAGTTGATGAATTTTGATGTTAGGTCATTATCGGTGTTGACCTAATAATTTTGGGTATTGTGGAGTTTTGAGATGTATTGATCTGTTATGTGGAAGCTATTATAGGTCCATGTTGACCTATTTGTATGTGTTATAAGTTTTGGATCATGGAGTGAAGTATGTATGTGTGTATGATGATCTGACAAGGCATATTTTTTATATTACATCTAATTAGGATGACCTAATTGATGTTGTAGGTGTTTATGGATGAAGTAGATATATATTTAAGGTATTTTCTAATGTTTTAAAAAAGAGATGTGATGTGATGTGTAGATGATGTGAATTATGTGAATTTGATACAAATGCAGAGCAAAGTGTTAGTGTAGATCGATATGAAGTGTGTAAAGTTGGTATATCGAGCTTCAATGGAACTACATTCCAACATGTTGTAGATGAATTTATAATAGTTCAAATCCTAGATGTGATCCACCACTCTCTTCTATCTTTTATTATTTCTATGGGTAGTGGATTTATTCCACCTATAGTGAGAAATTTTGTAATATCTTATAAATGGTTATAATATATTGTGAGCTAATCCTCACTGTGGTTTTTCCTTTTTTAATTTTTCCATGTAAAAAATTTGGTGTTCATGTGTTATGTGATGTTGATGGTTGATTTCATGATTTCCTTTCTTACTGAAAATTGAATATGATTAGATGTTTAGGTAGTTTCAAAGAATACCAATTCAGCCCCCTCTTAGTATTCTAGGTGTTCAACAAGACTGAAGTAGATATATAGATAGGTATACAGATATATTTTGACTATAGACTTGTCCATCTCTGCATTCATTACCTTCAAACTATACTTTTCCTTTATTCCCCTTAGATTGTTAAACTCATCCATCCAAACATACCTCACATTCATCTTTACCCTTCACTCCTTTAATCTCCCTTGGCATACCTCCCTTGTATGTCATCAAACTCTACTTTTCCTTTTATTACCATTAGATTTTTAGGCTCATCTATCCAAGCATACCTTATGTATTCATCTCAAACTTTCACTCATTCATCTTTAGAAGGGAAGACCCTCATAATCAACTATACTTATGTTTTGAGTGTTAGCTACTAGTAATTAAAATTTAACCAATATAATCTAATTAGTATTTCATAAATTGAATCATATCATTTTTGGACATTATAAACATCTAGGATAAAATTAATGTAGCTATTGGTTTACAAAATTAGTGAGTATTGGTTTACTCATGAAATGGTGACATTTAGCCTTTGACAAAAGAAGAGTGACTTCTTATAATTGATAAAAACTCTACACAGTTCAAATTAAATGAAAGTGGTTTATAATTTATTAATGCATATTTGTATTACACTTGTTAGGGTGCGTTTGTGTGTATATGTATTACTATGTATCTATAAAGTGTAGAAAATCATGACATAAACATGCATAAGTAGTAGATTTGAACCTTTGATAAGATACAACTAGAATACCTTCAAAAATCCCCATTACAAAACTCGCTTTCAACCAAATGTCTTACCAAAGTTTTTTACACCAAGCTTTTTCTCAATTGTTTATATTGGTTAAAGAAAATTATCCATGCTTGGATGGTAAATACGAATGGATTGAATTAAAATAGTAACTTCACCTTTATCTTATACTTTTCTCTATTTGTGCCATCCTTGACAACCTAAAATCCTAATATTTATTATAGAAATAATATAGGAATGAAACAATTATTTTATAAGATGTGAAACCGAACAAATTATCTTAAGATCATACATGGAAACATGTTAAGTTTTACAAGGGTAGAGACAACCTCTAATTCTTTTTATAATATAATAGTTCAAGCAAAATTAGATTTCAATGTAAACCCATTATATATGATTTTAAGTATGTTCTAAAAAATTACAAGAATAAATATTCATCCTTAAACTAAAACTAAAATTCAATTGACCTATTAATTTTAAAAGGAAAGATTATATCTATTATTTCTTTATGAAGTGCTCTGTGGGTGGTAATAGTTGGTTGTTATATTATTGTGTGAGATTTATTGTACTTTATTATTAGACTTTATCAAGCCAATAGCCTTGTACATGTGTTTTATGAAATATTGTATAAGATTGAGTTCCTTGGAATGTTATATCATATAATTGATTATCTCTTAATCTATGACAAGATAATATATGTTGGAATTATCAATGTGGCAAGTTAGGTATTATAAACATGATAAATGTTGTAAAAAAAATTGATTCAAATTTCAATCCTTCTTGAATTTATACTTTTCTAATAGACTTGTTTGAGTGACTATATGAAAGGAAAATGAAGTCAGTTTAGGAGTAGTTGGGTACTTACTGCTATTGAAATTGTATTTGGTAAAGGAAGAGAGGATAGTCATGCAGTTTGAAATGTTATATTATCAACTTACAGTGTAGTTGGAGTATGTATATTATATGACAATCAATAATAAGTAATTACATAGTATGGGGTCCAGTAGTGGGGATAGAAGTAGTCCTCAATTGGCCCCATAGTGGAGCCCCTTAATATCCAATTGTAAAAAAAAAATTATCCATAAAGTAAACAAATTTTTTCCAATAATTGTATAGATAAAAAATAAGTTCAACTAAGTTAGGAACATCATGAACAAGTTGGACTAATTGAACTAAAAGCTTTGGTAGGAATTAAGAATTGAATTGAAAGCAATTGATCATATGCAGTTAAAGCTGACTGGGTGTAACAATCACATTGTATACAAAAAATATGCATTGACATTCATAAACACTATAAGTTGACTAAGATTTAAATTGCATATAACATATTGGAGTGGATCACACATTAACATAGTATAACAATCATATTAACTTATAGAAAATTGGGTGTAACAATCACATTATATAGAACATAAATACATTGACATTGATAAAAAAAATTCAATTCAAACCAAACAATTATAGAGTTGCAGGTCACTGTGATTGGCATTCCCAACCAAAAACATAATCTTCCAATGTGCAACAACAAAAAAACCAAAAATGGTGGACTTGTAGAGTTGGTCCCTCCCAACCTCAATCAAACATGCCAAGAAAAGAATCTAGAGATGTGTTCTCATCTCGTGTCATTGTATTTTGAATTGTCATTAAATCATTTGTATTTGTATTTGTAAATTACATGCAACTTACATGTGATGGGGTTAGTGGTGAACAATTCATTCCAATAGAAAATTGAGTGCAACTTACTTGTGATGGGTTGGGACTCAAACACATATTACCAACAACAAACTAAGGGGATGTTAGTGTTCATTATTTTCTAAAATAAACCATGATTCTCTAGTAACGAGTTTGCAGGACTTCTTAACCATCTTTCTCACAGCAATTCCCTATGGGAAACCTCGATCTCTCTTTCCTTTCTATCTTATTCCTTTTGAACCCTCTCTTACTCCTTCCACTCTCTTTCCTTCCTTTGTAACTGTTTAAGCTACTCTCTTTCCTTACACTATATTTCCTTGTCAACTTTCCTTTGTTCCTTCAACTCCAAGGCCACAATCTGTGTTGCCTTTTTCTTCTCAATCTATTACTTCTTTTTTGTATTTTATGTCTTCTAATTATTTTTTCCTTTTCTCCTACTACATTAGGAGAGGCATGTAATCATTAGTTGTCAATAGCTAAGATTGTTGGCTAACCCTAATAACCCCATCAGAAAAATTTACATTCTTTCATTGATAGTTTGAATAGGTATCTTCATGAAATTATTGATTGTCGAAACATATTGGGATTCTATTTTTTTAGTCAATTAGGAGTCAATGTACTCCTCTTGCTTGCCAAAACCTTTAGTTTCCTAGTTGACATCTGCATAGTAATGTACTATTTCGTCTAGAAGTGTGGCAGGTGGAGATGGGAATAAAAAAGCTTCCTTCTCTTCTTTGCAATGTAAGTCAAGAATGAGACTGTCAGTAAATTCCTCAGGCTAGTTGTCCACCATGCCATGAGATTGTTGATCTGCAATTGAATGTGCAACACTATTGTGTCAGGTATGTTCTACACCTTCTTACACTAGACTTTTTGTTACACTTTGTAATGTGTGTGTAACTTCATCCATTGAAACAACACCCAAAAGACTAAGGATGTTATGCACTACAAAAGAATCCTCAACTATTTTGAACTGGTATATGTTGCTTGGATGAATGTCATCTACCAGGGTATTGGGATTGAGGGTCCATATCCCTGTCCTTTTAAAACCTGCTGTGATGTTTGATACTGTCAATGCTCTTTGTTTCCTAGCTCTTTCAATTTTTCCCTTCTGATTTCAATGTTTGGGTATCTAAACAACCATGCAGCTCATTCAAATTTGAAATATGATTTGAAAGGTGAGAACACACTCACATCTAGTGGTTGTAGCTTGTGACATGTGTGCAGGAAATTAAGTAGATTAATGCCTAACATCCTTACCTCTCAGATAGTTGTCAGTGTAACATGGCTACCATGGCCATAAAAATGAGAAGGTGCCTATTAGTTGGTGACACGCCCCCTAAAACTAAGTGTGAAAAATGGTGCAACTAGTTAATGAAAAGTTCTTTTGTCATCTACATGTGTGGTTGGGTTGCTATACAAGCAACTAGTTTGTAGTTAATGATGTGATTTTGTAGCCCCTTCTTTACCTTGAACAAATAGAACCTTGGTATGCTCTAACTAGCTACATTAACACATCAGAGAATTATTATCCATTCCTGACTCTTGGTAATTATGTACGAGATGCTCTAGTTCTCTCATCTACCATCATTGCTCCATTTTTTCCTACTTAAATGCATGTTTCATCATAGTTCCATATTCTATGTGGACCATATAGGTTATTATCATAGGTTGTTGACAATGTTTTATAAAATGTAGATACTACTACGTGTCGGAGGTTTAGTGCCCTATCCTTGTCAAAACTTTTGTTGTATACAATTTCATTTATGGATGATGCCTCTTAAATCTATTCCATCATTACTTACCAGGTATCCCATCCTTGAAAGGGTTGGGTTTAGTTTGGTATATCTAGGTAACCTCTACCTTGAGATTGATAATCTCAAGGCCATGGCCGATAAATACCATTTCTTTGCACCAATTGATGATAAGATCCTCCTCCTCTTCTATGAGGACAATTGGAGTACCTTTCTTTGAAGTTGTTGTAAGCCTAGACCTAACCAGTTTGTGAGCATTGTAGCTGGGATTCTCTATTTTTTGGTAGCATCCCTTGTGGACATCCCATTGTCCTTCACATCCTCTAGAACCCTATTCATGTTATCTTTTGACCATTCCCATTCTCGTGTTTTTGTTCTTGATTTGGTTGTAGGTGTACCAATCTCAACAACTACCTCAACAAGTTAAGGACTGATGGGTGCTTGTGCATTAGGTTCTTGCACAAGGGGATTGTCACCCCTCTTTTATGTGTTGGAAACTTTGTCCTACGAGTCTTCTTTGTTGGCTTCATCCTCATTTTAGCTTTATATTGCACCTTCAAATATTACAAAACTTGTTTCAAGCAATGATAAAAATCATCAATGAACACCATTAAATTCACAGTGATGCATGAACATATTATTTTTCTTTATTGTGCATGTTGACAGTTTATAATGTAATTGTTGGTATCAGTTTGATTTTTATTTGGTCTTATTACTTTGTTTATAGAGAAAAACTTGATAACAGTTTGAATTAAACTAAAAGCACTTTGTCTTATGCACCTAGAGAATATGGGGTGTAACAATCACATTGTATACAAAAAAAAAGCATTGACATCCATAAACAGTATAAGTTGAAAGCTTAGATATTGAGTTATAGGTGAGTGGATGACACATTTACACTACATACAATAGATTAGCACTCCAAGGCATATAAAATATAAATGAAATCATATTTACTTGAGCACTTATAGCAAAGTGGGTGAGACAATAACATTCTATAGAACTGGTAGGCATTGCTAGGAATTATGAATTGATCTGAAATGACTTGGTCTTGTGCATTTAGAGTAGATTGGGTGTAACAATCACATTGTATGGAACATAAATGTATTGATATCCATACATTGTATAAATTGAAACCCCATATATTGAGTTATAGGTTAGTGGATGACATGTTTACACTGCATACAACTGATTGGCATTCCCAGATATATAGAATATAAATGAAATCACATTTACTTGAGCACTTATAGGGGAGTGGGTGACACAGTAACATCCTATAGAACATATAGGTATTAGTAGGCATTAAGAGTTGAATTGAAATCACTTGATCTTGTGCACTTAGAGAAAATTGAGTGTAATAATCACATTTTATACAACAAAATATTAGAAGTGTATGGTTGGTACATATGTTGGCATAGATATATGTTGGTATAGTGCTACTTGGAATAACTACACAACTTTGTTAGTTTTAATATGTTCTTCATTTCAGGCATGTAGATATATATATATATATATATATATATATATATATATATATATATATATATATATATATATATATATATGTACATATATATATATATATGTTGTGTGTGTGTGTGCGCGCGTAAATATATATATGTGTGTATATATTTGTACATATATATTACAAAAATAGTATAGTGAGATATGAACAAACATTGGTTAAACATTTTCGGTATGAAAGATAATGGTATAGGCTTAGTGAGGTATAAAACCTTAGTTGAGTTTAGAATCTCTCAAAAGCACACGAAAATTTGAGCAATAATCAATGTGAAAGCTCGAATTGAGCACTTACATCATAGTGGGTAACACAATAACATCCTATAGAACATATAGGGATTGCTAGACATTTTAATAATTGAACTGAAATGGCTTGATCTTGTGCACTTAGAGTAGATTGGGTGTATCGATTACAATGTATGGAACATAAATTCCTTGACATCCATAAAAATAATAATATGAAAGCCTAGATATTAAGCTATAGGTGAGTGGGTGACATATTTACATTGCATATAATAGATTAGCATTTCAAGCTAGCATATAGAATATAAATAAAATCACATTTACTTGAGCACTTATAGTGAATTGGATGAGACAAGAACATCATATAGAACATATAGGCATTGCTAGGCATTAAGAATTGACCTAAAATTACTTGTTCTTGTGTACTTAGAGAAGATTGGGTGTAATAATCACATTGTATGGAACATAAATGCATTGACATCCATAAACAGTAGAATTTGAAACCCCAGATATTGAGTTACAAGTTAGTGGGTGACACATTTACACTGTATACAACTGATTTGCATTCTCATGCATATAGAATATAAATAAAAACCCAATAATTGAACTGAAATCACTTGATCTTGTGCACTTCGAGCAAATTGGGTGAAATAATCAAATTATATACAAGTATGAATTGACATTCATAAATGGTATAATTTGAAACCTTAGATATTAAGTCATAGGTTATTGTGACAAAAATTTACATCACATACAACATATTGGCATTCCCAATCATAAATAATTTAAATGAAAAACTCAATGTAAATAGTATCAAGTTGAAACCCCAAATATTGAGTTACAGGTTTGTGAAAAATATTTACATAGCATACAACAAATTGGCATTCATAGACACAAAGAATTAATAGCAGTAGAATATGTTGGTTTTCCTAGCTAATGGTCTAGCATCTCCTAAAGGGTAGCTACTCCTTATACTCAGAGACCCTTGGTCAGTGGCCAACAAATAGGAGATGACCGATTGGCAAGCCTCTCCTCTGCACTTTAGGCTCTACAGGACCAAGGTGGGTATCCCTATACATTAATGCAGATCATCACACTACAATGGTGGAAGACCTTCAATGGTCTAAATCATCTACACAACCTTCGTTACTAACAATGGCTTGTGGTAGTGTGGAAAGGGAAAACATGAAAGCAAATCTAAACTAAGAAAGTAGGAATTTTTTTTGAATTAAAATATTTGATTCTTCCCTAGCTTCATACTTTGTGAATCTCCTTGACAAGTACCTAATCCACACAAAGTCAAGAATAAAATAAAATCCTACAACAGACCAACCATGACTTCTCATAACCCTACTACCTTGCAGCAGGAAACCAAAAAAAGGACAATCAACATGTTACTTAGTCATCCACACTGCACTACAATACCCCCATTATCTCTATGTAAGCAATTACACCACTCATTGAATGATATGAAAACATAAACATAACTCAAACAACAAATGTGTTTGAAACATCAACACAACCCTTGATTATATTGATTCAAAAGATAATGCATACAATATTTGGAGAACATGCAAATTGACATATATAATGAAGCAGAATACAAATGTTGTATGGCGGTCATCTATTGTTATTATAGAGCATAGCTCATTACATTCCCTATTTATGTCCAAAGGACTTACCCTATTCAACTTGACTTGAAGCAAAGAATTATAGAAAGCATAGAAACAAAATATGGTAGGGAAACACTACACTAGACCACTCAAGTTGGAGAGTAGAAGTCTGAACAGTACAAAAACAACAAAACTTTCCTTTATAGTGCAAGCATAACTCAAATTTCAAATTCAAACCCCAACCCTAACTCAATCAGAGTTACAGAAAGGATTAAATCCGATCAGATTACAAACAACAAGAATTCCCCCCAAAAATAGAGCAACAACCAGCCATAAAGGCCTCTAACACCTTGAGCAGACTCCAACATTGATGGAATTTTGAAAATAGGCATGGAACTCTTGGGAAATCCATGATCAAGATCAAGAAGAACATACCCAAACAAAGACCAAAACCACTGCAACAATCTAGGAATAAATAGTGCCACTCAGCAATCACTTCAACCTTGGAAGAAGCACAAGAACATGATCTGAAGCTGTCTGGAATCGATCTAGTAGCTAAGAAACAAATACGCCATTATTGCACAGTCAATACCTGCGAACAAGAGCAGCTGACTATTAGGAAATCACACCTTGAATTATGGTCGTCGATATATCTTAATCGCGTTAAGATCCAACGCCTATCGCTCACTACCCATAACTTTAAAACCCAACCGTCAGATTTAAAACCTATAAATCCAGGTCGTTCGATCAACCATCACAACACCACGTGACTCACAACAATGATGTGAGTCATCCAATCCCCAATTGAGCAATGCCACCTAGCGGCCCTCATCATCCTCCACCATTGTCACCTACCTGTCGGGTCCCACTAGAGACACATGTCACTAGCCCACTAACCACTCAAGATTTTGGAAAGCATTATTTTATTCATGTGGGGTGCACGAGGAGCAGCTGAGATTAAATCCAAGGTATTCACTTTATCATCTGTCATTTGATATAGGGCCCACCACAATTAGCACCAAGCATAATCGCATCCTGCCACGTATTGTCATCCTCGCTCCGACTAGGCCCCACATAGAGAGCTTCCTTCATTGTCTCCAAGTCACCAAAAAACCTAACTCAAGAACCTCATGTCGGAGGTTATGAAATTTTGGAAACTAGCAACATGCCAATAACAAAGATAACATGGGCCCACCTACACACATACAAATTTAATACACACATGCATATAAATCATGACTTAAAAGGGGGCCGCCTTAGGAAAAAGGACTTAGGGGATGATGAAATATTTTGGCCTGTGACTTAGGAAAATGAAACAATATTTTAACTAGGGCAGTGACAGGAAAGACAAGGTAAAGGGGTCGGTGAACAAATGACTGCCTAGACATAAGTTGTAACTTGGATGACCAAGAACTAGGCGCAGGAGGTCAACATGATCTTAGAACAAAAGTACACACCAAGGGTTTAGGGTTTTAGGATATAAGGGTTTGAGCCTTTTATGAAATTTTTGAACCCTAATCAAACAAAATGGAGGAAACATATAGTACAAGGGGGAAAATAATTGAAATGGCCATGTATTTTACAAGTACCACCAGTGGCTCCAGTTGGGGACGTCTACTTGACAAAGCAGAGTGATAATTTAGATCTCTAGAGAAGCAGACCAAGCCAACCATTAGGCAATAGAGTCAAACCAATCTAGGACACCTCATTTGATAGCCCCAAGCCACCAAATGAAAAAGGGGAGTTAACATTTACCCCTGTCAAACACCAATCTGTTAAAGGATTTGATCTCCTTCAACCAATAATTATTTTTGTCACACCATAGTAGCACAAGTAGCCTCCTTCCTATAAATACAAATACTAGGTTACCCTTGAACAAGTGAGAACTTCCTCCATGTTTGACCTTGTTGTTACATGGTAACCACATCATATAGGCCACCTCACTACCACCCATTGTATTTTTTGATTCTATATTTGGTGACAAAAACTAAGAACAGTGATCAACACCATAAAATACCTCTGTCTCTTCACACCTACTGATCACTTCAGATGAATCAAGGCCAAAAGAAAAAGTTTAAAACTCACATGGAACAAAAAAATGTGTCATCTCATCATGTTGACATAGAGAGGGAAAATCATCCTCAGACAAGTCAGACTGAAAACTTTGAAGCTAAAGCACACAAGGAACATGAGCAACCAAAAAATTACCTTGTTGTTGCCCACCAAAACTACAAGCAGCATGCTTAAAGTTCTCAATGTTAATGTAAACCTCATCAACACATCCACTTATATCACAATGCACTTTGTGTGAAGAGATATACCCTTCAAATTGCCTCTCTTTTTCATCCTCTTTGTAATCTACTGAGGCATATGTGTCACAAAAATTTGAACTATGACACACATCAAGTGAACTTACCTTAGGAACATCACTCTGCCATGACAAACTTGAAGCACACTACTCATGAGGAATACCATGAGCTGCAACCCCTAAAAAAAAATCTTCATATGCATCCATATGATCCATACAATCATACTCCTCAAGTGTAGACTCATCATAAATAACATCTTTATTTGTAGCAACATTTATTTCTTGCTTTTCGTCTTCACATATAGCTACATCTATGCTATCCTCATGCACAAACTTAGAGGAAACTTCAAAACCAAAACTAGGGATAAAAGAAGGTGAGAAATCAAACAAGGGAACAACCTCTTGTTTATCACCCTCAGTAGGCACATCATCTTCTTCCCTGCTACTACACAAACTAGCAAAATTATATCCCATACTATCAAATTGGAAATCACCATTAGACTCACCATTGTTGCTCTCTTCCAATTGAAAGTCGCCACACAAATTGTCACACTCATCTAATATAGAGATAAATCTCTCTATCTCCATTGTTTCATCATCAACAAGAGGTATGGCACTAGATTTTTTTGTCACCTCATCATACCTACTATCAGATAGATGATTGTTATTCACTTCACCAAACTGATTTGTGAATATTTCTTTAAACTCACACCATGAACAAATAGAATGCAAAGGAATATTAACAAACTGGTGTGTGGCAGCATCTTCCAAAGTTTTTACAAATAACTTCATGAAAACTTCCTCTTCCTCTATCTGACTTTCTATCAACAATTCAACAAAACCTTGCCAATGTCTTGATGTTGATTCTTCTAAACTGCCTCTAAACTTAGGCAAATATTTTTTTATTTCCCATGGAACAAAATGTGGATAACCATGGATTTTACTACAATCCAGAGGGTTATATATCTCCAAAGAAAAAGGTTTTCTTTGGGGATATGAACATGGTTCACACATGATAGAATAGCTAGTAGAGGGGGAATCCATTTGATGATACATTCTAAATCTTAACCCTCTACAACTAGCTACAAAATATCCAACTTCTCTTTTCCCTTTTGAACTAGTACCTCAAAGCACTGAATAAGGGACAATATTTACTAGAACTTTGTTGTAGACCTTCATACAAAATGTTGCAATAGAAAAATACCTAAAAACTAGTGCAACCAACTCTTTTTATGATGTGGAATATTTTGCAGAGTTGCCACCTCTTTGAAAGAGGAAAAGATCTTCAAGCAGTAGAGAGCTCCTCCCAAGATCAGTATGTTTCTGAGTTCTCTCCACCAGCAAAGCACTAGACTTCAAGAACACACTAGAAATGTTGCAACAACCTCCTTATTCAAGTATGCAGGTCCCTTTGCAAATCTCTATCATCCTTAATAAGGCAAAGAATATTTGTAGTTGCTCACCTAGAGATTCATGCACTTATCTTTATCTTCCTCTGAGCATGTGGTTCACAAAGAGGAAAAGCATATATTCATTTGCTCACCCAAAGATTTATTATTTTTCTCCCTGACAAATAATGACCCTTTTGATAAGACTATCTGCAACCAAAATACTAAGTTCATCCCTAGCTGAATCACCAATCTGTTGGTTGGTGACTCGAATGGGACAATAGGACTTAATACTTTGTTATTCCCTAGCAAAGTCACCAATCTGTTGGTTGGTGACTTAGATGGGCCAATAGGACTTAATACTTTATTCTTTCCCAGTGGAGTTGCCAATCTATTGGCTCGGATGACTCAATGACTCTTTTAAGGCAAGATGGTCCTCTATTAAATCTTCTTGAATTACCCTAGTAGAGTCGCCAATCTATTGGTGTTTCCAGCTGATGGCCTAGCATCTCCTAATGGGTAGCTACTCCTTATATTCCAAGACCCTAGGTCAATGGCCAACGAACAAGAGAGGACTGGTTGGCAAGCCTCTCCTCTACACTTTAGGCTCTACAAGACCAAGATGGGTATCTGTATACATTCAGGCATATCATCATACTACAATGGTGGGAAGCCTTCAATGGGATAAATCATCTACACAACTCTCCCTTGTCTTCAATATCTTATGGTAGTATGTAAGTAAACTTAGAAGTAAATACATGAAATTAAAAGGTTCCTTTTGAATTGAAATTGGATCCACCTTAGACTTAGGCTTGTGAACATAGACTAACCAATGCCTTATCCACACAGAGTCCAGAAATGAAGTAACACTCCTACAATAGACCCACCTTGTCTTCTTATAAACTTGCTACCTTACAGCAAGAAACCAACAAAAGAACAGAACTATCAAACTTCTTTGAAATCCCTATTGCTTCATCACTACCTTAACATATGACTTGAAATAAATTACTCATCTCCTTGAACAGAAACTAACAAATCAAACATTCAAGATCAACAAATGTGATTGAGAACCAAAAATAATCCTTGATTATATTGATTCAAAGATAGTGAGTACAAAACCAAAGAGGATGATAGAGCTGGTACAATACTTTGGAGCAGAATGCAATGAACATTTAGGTCATCTATTGTTATTACATAGCAAACATTACAACATTCCATTCCTAGGTGTAGAAGTCACTATACAGACTAAGACAAAGACTTACAAAGATTCAGAGGATGGAACCTCAACAAAATGTACAAAAATTTCCTTTATAGTGTAGGCATAACTCATATTTCAATTTGAAATTGCTAAACCTAACCAAACTAGGATTTCAAACCCAAGCTCCCATATCAAATTGCAGCCCGCTGAGAATTT
The DNA here is from genome assembly GCA_007258455.2 of Sequoia sempervirens. Taxonomy (NCBI): domain Eukaryota; kingdom Viridiplantae; phylum Streptophyta; class Pinopsida; order Cupressales; family Cupressaceae; genus Sequoia; species Sequoia sempervirens. Next base: position 25,208 of record VDFB02048560.1, read on the forward strand.
CCCCTCAAAATGATGCAACCAGCTGACTTGAATGCTCCTGACACCTCGAGCACACTCCAATAGAATATTTGGAGAACATACAAATTGACATATATAATGAAGCAAAATATAAATGTAGTATGGTGTTCATCTATTGTCATTATAGAGCATAGCTCATTACATTCCCTATCTATGTCCAAAGGACTTACCCTATTCAACTTAACTCAAAGAAAAGAATTATAGAAAGCATAGAAACAAAATCTGGTAGGGAAACACTACACCAGACCACTCAGGTTGGAGAGTAGAAGTCCAAACAATACAAAAATAACAAAACTTTCCTTTATAGTGTAGGCATAACTCAGATTTTGAATTCAAATCCCAACCCTAACTCAATCAGAGTTACAGAAAGGATTAACTCTGATCAGATTACAAATAGCAAGAATTCCCCCCAAAAATGGAGCAACAACTGGCCATAAAGGCCTCTAACACCTCGAGCACACTCCAACATTGATGGTGTTCTGAAAACAAGCATGGCACTCCCAAGAAATCTATGATTAGGATAAGGAAGAACATACCCGGATAAAGACCAAAACCATTGCAACACTCCAAGAAATAAATGGTGCCACTTAGCAATCACTTCGACCTTGGAAGAAGCACAAGAACATGATTTGAAGCCATCTAGAATCAATTTGGTAGCTAAGAAATGGATACGCCATTACTGCATAGTTAATACCCATGAACAGGAGCAACTAACCATTGGGAAATCACACCTTGAATTGTGGTCATTGATATGTCTTAATTGAGCCAAGATCCAACGCCTATTGCTCGCTACCCATAACTTTAAAACTCGACCATCAGATTTAAAACCTTTAAATCTGGGTCACTTGATCAACCATCGCAACACCATGTGACTCACAATAACGATGTGAGTCATCCAACCGCCTAATCGGGCAGTGCCACCTGGCGGCCTTCATCATCCTTCACCATTGTCACCTACCTATCGGGTCCCACCAGAGACATGCGTCACTAGCCCACTAACCCTACAAGATTTTGGAAAGCATTATTTTATTCGCATGGGGTGCATAGGGAACAGTTGAGATTAAACCCAAGGCATTCACTTTATCATCCATTGTTTGATCTAGGGCCCACCACAACTGGCGCCAAGCATAATCGCATCCTACCACGTATCATCATCCTCACTCCAACTGGGCCCCACATAGAGAGCTTCCTTCATTGTTGCCAAGTCACCAAAAAACCTAACTCAAGAACCTCATGTCAAAGGTTATGAAATTTTGAAAACCAGCGACATGTCGATAGAAAAGAGAACATGGGCCCACTTGCACACATAAAAAGTTAATATGCACATGTGTATAAATCATGACTTAAAAGGGGGATGCCTTAGGAAAAAGGACTTAGGCGATGATGAAATATTTTGGCCCGTGACTTAGGAAAATGAAATAATATTTTAACTGGGGCGGTGACCGGAAAGACAAGGTAAAGGGGTCAGTGAACACACAATCACCTAGACATAAGTTGTAACTTGGATGACCGGAAACTGGGCACAGGAGGTCAACATGATTTTAGAACAAAAGTGCACACCAAGGGTTTAGGGTTTTAGGATATAAGGGTTTGAGCCCTTTATGAAAATTTTGAACCCTAATCAGACAAAATGGAGGAAACACGAAGGCACAATGGGAAAAAATAATTGAAATGGCCATGGATTTGTAATAAGTGTCGGTTGTTCTGAACTTTTGTGTGAGTATTTGTGTGTGCTTCATTGATTGCTGTGTTATTTGATTTTGTGGAAAATATAATATGTTAGTAATCATGTTTAAATAATTAATTAAATTATAAGTGATTTGCAAAGTTATTTAAAATATGATTAGAAATTAAAATCATAATCAATTAAGTTAAATCAAATGATTTAGAACAAATGATCAAATTAATCTAATTCGTTAAAAGTAAAAGTGATATTATTAGATAAATTGATTTAAATTGTTGAAGTTAATAATCATTATGAACAAAATAGTCTTGAAAAGATAATTATTTTAATAAGAAATTTAAATGGATAAGGAAATAGGAAGCTGAAGTGTTTTAAAGCCAAAAATGAAACTTCACCTATAGAGCATTTGGAAGTCGAAGAGAGCTGGAGAATATGAAGAATAATTAAATAAAAGTTGTGGTAGTTTGCAAAAATATTAATGGTGTTTTGAAGAAAATTTTGTAAATAGTTGTTTTTAATTATTTTAATATGCATGTGTTTATTTAAATTGATTGTGGAAATGATAAATAAATAAATAAATAAAAAGCTCAATCTTTTGTGGATTCGAATGGATTGGAATTTTATTTTTCAAAAAGAAGTGACTTTTGGCATTCGCTAGAAAAAGAAATGGAAGAGACTTTGGTGTGAGATTTTATTTAGAGGATTTTGTATTGGAAGGGGGGTTGCACTCTCTTGGGAACAGATTTTGGAGAATTTGGCAGTCATCTTTCTGATATAGTATTGCGTTCTTTTATTCTTCTGAGAATTCAAGTGAGGATTAAGATTTAAGTTTGAGGGAGGATCTTGGAGCTGCTGCTGGAAGGATTGGATCAGCAAGAAGGATAAAGCTTCAACAGTTATCTACAGGCGCAGGACGCCAGGTTCTCCTTCTTCTTTTAAATTATTTTCTTTATAGCATCAAATGAAATAAGAATTCCTTGCTGTGAATGAAATTTTCTCTTGAATTGAAATTTAATGCTTGTAGAAAATTCTCGAATCTTTAGAAATGCTTTGGACTGTTTTTCAATCAGGAAAGCTTTACTGGGGTGGGACTGTTATTGATTTAAAGTGAAATTTTGTTGGGATTCTGGAATTGAACAGTGTTACTGTAGTTTTGTGTTAAAAATAATAGTGAACCAGTAAAAGAATAAGCTCATGACTGTGAATTCGAGGTTGTGTAAATTTCCATTTGTAGATAAATTTTACAAATATATTCTGTGTTTAAATATTTATATTGAAACAGTAAATTGTACAATTGAAATTTATTTCTCTGTATTCAAAATATTTTTGTATGCAATATATATATGTATATATATATATCAGATATATATATATATATAATGTATACACATATATATATATAAATGTAAAGATAGCATCAAAAGAAAAATTTAATTAAGATTCAAGTTTCTGTTGTATTATATTTGTTTTGAAATTATAAAAAAAAAAATTAAAAATAAATAAATAAATAAATAATATTTGTTTTGAAAATTATTTGTATATATATATTTATTAAACTTATTTATTCAGATTCCACTGATTATTTAATTTTGTCAAAATAAAACATTCTGTTTCTTTTTTTAAAATAAAACAGAATCTGTTTAAAATGGAAATAATAATAAAATAGAAAGAAATCTGTTTTTTTGTTATTGATTTATTAAATTACCAACTATAAGAAGATAAGTTAGTAGAAAAATCAATTTATGAATATATGGCAGCATTGATTTATTTAATTCTTGTTTTGAGTGAATATTTTGAAATAGAAAAGAATTCCTATTAATTTGTTAAATTGTGAAATTTGATAGGATAATATAGTAGAAGGGCAATTTGTGAATATATATATATATATATATATATCAGCATTGATTGTCTAATTCTTATTTTTAAATGTGTATAGGGTGGAAATAGAATTTAATATAAAATTGAATAAGTTATTTTATTTATGAAGTTAAGTCTTGTAGATTTGTTGAATTCTTAGAAAAGATTTATTCTCTTTCTACTTTCCTTCCTTCAAAAGAATTAAAATATATAAAGATATAGTGGTTTTAAAAAGGTATTTATTGTGTGTAAATTTATTTAGATAGATTTAAGATTTTAAGGTGGTAAGTTCTAATATGTAGTTTGGGTATTTAGAGTATGGTTATTATTATTATCATTTTAAGTATAACAAATGGTCTTAAGTGGTTGGCGCAATTACTTTAAATATTGGAATTGAGTGTTAAGTTAGTGAGATGAAGGGAAGTGGAGATAATGTTTAAATTTATGTTTTGTATATAAGTGGTTATGAAATGGTAACGAGTTAACTACCCAACTATTAAGTAGTTTTCAATTATGTTGATAAATGAAAAGGGGAATTTAAATGTATGGGCATGGTTAGAGATTGATTAGGATATTCTCGAATTGGATAGTTTATTGGTGAAATGGGATTGTAATCTTTTGAAAGTTGACTTCCTTTATATTCATTTCATGGTTGATTTGTAAGTTCTCTTTATGGATAAATATTTTAGAATACTTGTGATGGTTATCTTGAATTGTTTTAGTTAATTGAGTAATTCCGTTGGGGAAGTTGTAAAGTTATTTAGTTCTGGTCGTTAATTGATTGGTTAATAAATTTTGTTCTCATTTGAATTTGTGGTTGTTGTTATGCAAGTGATTCTGTGGGCTGTGAGTGGTTGAGTATTTAAGGTGTTCTTTAATTGGTCCCTTGGATGCCTGGTTGCATGCTTTTATCTCTATTATTGAAGGATTGTTTTTGGATGTTTCCGTATTGGTGTGAATGCCTTTGGAGATCAATTTTGATTCAAGGAATCCTTTGTCATTTAATTTGTGTTGCAATGTAACTGGGAACTTGTGTTTTGGTTTATGAGTTGTGGATAGTTGATCTTCTTGAATTTTGATTTATTTTGTATCTGGATGGAGTTGTTGATCTTATTTTAATGTATTCCCTCATTATATTTAAATTGAAAATAGTTCTTGTGGTTTTGTAATTATTGTTGTCATTACTATGTTGTTGATTTTATGAAGGTGATTTGCGTACCACTATAAGGGGGGGTTCTTGTGAGGAGAAAATTGAGGTCTCCCGTGGAATACCTAGTTGGTGGCTTTTGGTTTTATTAAGTGTTTTTGTTTAAAGGTTGATTTTCTTTTGCGTTCCCTATTTGAGGTGACACCATTGTTGCTTGTGGATGGGTCTTGATGAATCTTTCCCTTTTATGGCTTTTCTAAGTTACTCTCATATTTGAGGAAATTTTATCCTTGTGTTAGAATTATTAGGGAAAAGCTTGTGTTGCTTCATTTTTAGCCTTGTTTGTGGGTTTTCATTCTTTTGGCTTCTAGAGGCTTGAGATGATTGTTAATTGATGTTCTCTCTCTTTATGTGCCCTTGATGTGGCAAGTGTTTTGGTTTCATTTTTTAAAAGGGTTGTACGAAATTGTTGAGACTTTGATTATGTATTTATAGCGAGATGGGTAATGCCTCGCATGTTTCTCTATTGTGATCTAATATTCTTATTATGATGGTACAACCCTTGGTTTCTTGGTTGTTATGTTGTTGGGTCTCTAGGGAGAGTGGCTCCTCGTGGGGGCCGGCGCCCCGCTTAAGGGGAAGGGCACAGGAGAACCCACGAGTGAGTTAGTAATTAAGTGAAAACCTAATAATTAACTTAGGAGGGTTGGGTAGTAATATCATTATAAGATTTAAAAAAATGGATGCCTCGTCTTCATTAGTGCTTCCGCAAACGAATGGAAGGCTGAGAAGGCTGTGGTTGGCAAGGTCGTAACCTCATCCTCATGAGAGGTTATCGGCTTCGCATGAGCTACCCTATGGTGCCGGCGCCTCAAGTAGGAGGAAGGGCCAGAGATCCATAGATGGGGGCCGGCACCTCAGTTTGGAGGAAGGGCCAGGAGAACCCATGTGGGCTATGCGATGACACTCTCCCCTAGTTGCCCATGTGTTTTACTTTATTGTGTTCCTCTGGAAGTAGGTTATGGGAGTTGGTTTAGATTGTTGTTTTAAATTGATTTAAATTGATTTATGATTATTGTTTTAATCCATCTTTAGTATGTTTTGCGGTCTTGTATGATCTCATTTATATTTGATTTACAATCTTATATCTTATGATACTGTGATATGATGTTATTATATTGTTTAATTGTAATTTGAATTGTAAGTGGTTCTTGATCATTCTTTGGTTACTTGTTTATTGGTCATTGCTTTGATTTATGTGTTGGGAATTGTGACTTTAAGTTATTATATTGACTCTTGTAATCCTTGAGTTTTATGATACTTTTGTATGTCGTTGAGTCCTGTGGTTCCGTGTTTGGATGTCCTTGGTTGAGGACTCTTTCTTGTTAGCTCCTAGCACGGGGGGTGGGTCTTCGGACTCACATGGTCAGGTGGAACGTGCTAAGCACCCCATTGGGTCCCCAGTCGAGGATCGAGAGGTGCGGATTGGTGCGGTTGCAGCGACTCCAGAGTTGTACTTGTTTTGGAGCCAGTTTTCATCTATTCATTGTATCATGATTCTTGTTGTATGGTTTCCATGCATATTGGAAACACTTTTGTATCATTGTACTTCTTGAATATTGTATTGTAATGTAACATTAAACCTTATGTGGCTATTGGCAGTTGTTATTCAATGTGTTGAGTTAATTATGCATATGTTGTATTTATATAGATGGTTTCTTATCAATGATTATCATGTTTGTGTTACATTTGTTAATGTTTATCTTGTTATGGATTATATCTTTGGATTTTATTCTTTATTGTTGTTGTGTGGATCTCAGTATCGTAATGACTCCTCGTGTACCCCAAGGGATGTATGTGTTAATGAATCTGCTTAATTGAAAATTCATGTTATGACTTAATGTGTTTTTCATGTATGTTATGTTTACCTTTAAAAAAAAAAATTGTGCCGTAATTTTTATGTAATTGTCCTTTGGGGTTCGTGACGGTAACAGATTTTACAAGAACCACCAGAATACCTATAACTTTACATCATGATGTTTTCGTTGCTTATTCTTTTTTTGCAACTGCATCTAGGAAAATATAGATATGAATATGAAAGTGAGACATGCTAAATGGAAATTGGCAAAGATTGAGTAATGTATTTTTAAATTTGTAAATCTCTTTGTATGTTCAATGTTGGTTTAGTATGGAGTCTCTAATTTATTTATTTTTTCAAATTTGAAAACTTTTTTCAGTGCCTTGAATTGCAGAGTTTGTATGTATTTATGTGTTCAATCCTTGTTTGCTTCCCAAGCGATTTTGGTGGCCTTAACACAATTTTTTGTGGTTGCAGGTGGCAAATGAGGAGAAGGCACCAATAGTTGTGCACTTGAATTTGACTAATGGGACACATCTAGATGATTGATTTTCCTTGAGTACAATGTTGTTGGGAAAGTGGGATAGGGGAGTAGGTTTAATTGGATTTGGTGATGGGACAGTCTTGGTTCTTAGATGTTCACATGGCATCAGAGCATTGAAAATATTGATGGTGATGTAATGGAGTGGGTGATATGTAAGGGGAGTGTGGGTTATACTAATTTTATATTTTGGTTGTATGTTTTCATACTACCAGTCATTCTAATTCAAGTTGGATTGTATGTTGGTGATGTCATTTGGGTTCTGAATATTCTCTGACATATAATAGTGTGAATAGTTATTTAGTTTTTGAACAAAGATAAACCATTTATAAAACACTTTTTATCTGTATAGTGATTGGACAGACTTTGTTTACTATATGGATAAAAAATGTTTTACAATTGTATTTTAAGGTGCTCCATTGTGGGTCCAGGGAGGACTACTTTTCCCACCACTATTGGACCTTGATCCACTATCAGGCCCTCTCCCCTATCCTCGTTTACTTTTTAAAAAAACCAATTACACAATTTATTATTTTTGTGAAGTTTCAATTCACAACCATCATTTTTTATACCAAAACTAAAGTATTCACTCATTAAACATTTGAAATTCACATTCTAAATTTGTGGGTATACAACCCTTTTAAGGGTGGAGAGAGAAAGAAAAAAACATAATATTTCAAGACAATTTGACAAAACCTTAATATTTACGCAATATTATAACATCCATAAAAACTATTTCAATTAGAAATCTAATTACTACCAGCAATCTAATATCAACTTAGTATAACCTTGTGACTTATGCTCATTAAATTAGTTTTAATTATTTTGAGATGTGTAATTATAGTGATAGCGAAAGGTAGATTACAATGATGTAAGTGGGTTAACAAAAGTCTTTTAATTTAAATTTGATGGTGATTTACATATCAAATTAAACTTTGGTTTGTGTTGCTCTTTTATTTTTCACATCTTCTTTGGTTTCTTTGTTATGTAATTTTACTTTTAATTGTTTTGTTTTGTTTTTTATTGAGAAAGTAGTCAATCTTTTATATATTTATATAGATTTGTTAACAATTTTGATTTTTGTTTCATTCATTTTTATTTATTTTAAATTTTAGATTGTTTCAAGTGATTTTTGTAAATACTCTCACAAAATTACATTATGTTTCATTTTAATTAGTAGTTTTAAAATAGATTAGAATAAAATTTATATTATATAAATTATAAACTTTATATTATATTTTATTTTAAAACTAATAATTAAAATGAAACATAATGTAATTGTATGAGTGTGTTCACAAAAAACAAATTTGAAACAATATAAACTTTAAAATAAATAAAAGATGAATGACAAAATCAAATTTATTAACAAATCTATATAACTAGCAATCGCACCTTGGTGTGCAATGGGTACGCCAAAGAGGTGTGTAAGATGAATTGGGAAAAAATTGGCTTATTTTTTTCATACATTTGTGTAGCACATAGGTCAATTGGTAGACTGTTTTAAAAATGATATTGTTTATATATTATTATAATTATTATTACTATTATTATAGTATTAATTTTATTTTATATTTTTATTTTATTTTATGTATTAATTATTATATTCATCACATACTCTCTAACATATTAACATACATTTAGTTTTTTTCTCCTATTCTATCCAAAAATCAATTAAACTATGAGATATGGTTTATTACTGTTAAAATAAAAATAATTATATTAATTAAATATTATATTAGATTTATATAATATAAAAGAAAATATGTAATAATAAACATAATCATAATTTTAGATATTTAAATTAGAAAATATTGTATTTTAAAGCACACATAAATATGCAATTATTACTTAAAATTTCATGAAAAAATAACAACAACAAAAAAAATTCCCCTCATGATAACTATAAAAATAAACATAATAACATATTGCAAATTTTTTGCAGTTACCCACATGGTGGGGACCCTTGTAATAACAAAATAAATAAATAATATAATGTATATATAATTAAAAATGTAATTATAGTATATATAATGTAAGATGTATTATAATTAAAGCTAAATTTTATATTAGATTTATATAGTATAAAAGAAAATATCTAATAATAAACGTAATCATAATTTTAGATACTTAAATTAGAAAATATTATATTTTAAAGTACACATAAATATGCAATTATTACTTAAAAGATCATTAAAAAATAACAAAAAAATTTCACCCCATGATAACTATAAAAGTAAACATAATAACATAATGCAAATTATTTGTTGATTTTATTGTTTGCCTTTCAATACTAATTAAGATAGAACATATTAATATAAAATTAAAAATATATTTTAAAATGTTAAATCTATTTGCTAATATTTTTCAATATAATATTATTTATAAAATATATAAAACTATTTTAATCATTTTATGTAATTAATAGTTTTATTTTAAAATATAATCCACATTTCATATAAATATAATTAAATTATTTATAATTTTTTATTATTATTAAAATATAATCCACATTTCATATAATAATTTTTAATTTAAACATTCCCATCATTATAAAGACATACGCTTATAACTTAAAAGAATGATACTTTTTAGAAGCATAAGTAAGATAAATAATATATCTAACTTCTATTCTACTACACAAAACAACGAATTCTATTATTTTAAATAAATATTAAAATAATAAAAAATAAAAATAACAAGTAAAATAAGAATGATGTTAAAAACAGAGATTGATAAAAGTAAATATGCTTTATTAAAAAAAAGATATATATTACTACTATCTTTGTTAATTATATAACATTATTTTGTATATATATTAAGTTTTTTTAATGATTAAATTTTTTTATTAACTTATTACTATAATAATTATGTCATTATAATTATTATAAATCTATAACGAATCAAAAAAAAAATCATAAATCTATAATTATAATTATATTATATTATATATTATTTTAGTTTTATTTATCTTATATCATATTATATTTATAATTATTTAATTTTTATTATAATTTAAAAAATATTATAATTTATATTATTATTAATTATAGTATTTATATTATATTTCTATTATATTAAAAAATTGAATAAAAAACTAAATATATAATAAAATAATTGATGAAGTTAAACAGTTTATTAAAAAATATAAAATATTAAATCTTATATCTAAAAGAAATGTAATGACCAAATACAAATTATTAAATCTTAAAAACTTCAACCATTATATTAATCCGTCAATGAGTACCGAATTTCGGGGCAATATCTCAACCAAAAAATAGGGGACATTAACTTGACGGTAAAATTAAATTGACGGTAAAAGGAGGGAAAACGACAACGACTACCCGACAAAAGTAAAAAAACGGCACAAAGAAGGTAATTATTGCATACGTTTATTTCTTCCCAGCAATAGAATATTCATAAACTTACCTTACAAATCCCTATGGACATGCATAAATTATTATTGCTAGTTTATTCTCCATTTTCCCAAGCGCATGCAAATATTATTTTTTCTGTAGAAATCGGAGAGCTGGAGACCCTGGGATATGGCGGGAATTTATTGGGCTATACCTATTTCTCGAATAAAACAAAATCTCTTTACGTGAATGATGTCCCAAACTGATATCAACTCGCTTCCTCGAAAATAAATGCCTGTCATTTCAGCTTCCTCACACATGAATTGAAATAAATGCCTATCACTTCAATCCCCTGTCACGCACATAAAGATTTCATGAAACGGAGTGCTACCATTACAAAAGGGCAGAGTTTTTGGCTGTCGCCAGTTTTATACGTGCAAAACCTTAAGCTGCGGGGTAACTAGCGAAAAAACCCTCGTGAAAACCTTAAGCTGGGGGGAAAGCAGCGAAAAAGCAACGGAAAACAGCCGAAAATATGGCAAAAAATGATGAACGGCTGAGACTCACTTAATGGTCGACAGATTGATATAAACTATTGATTGACATTTTTAGCTTTGTCTTTTGCAACGGCGAAATCATGGAAAAAGCGGCAGAAAAATCGCGAAAAATGATGAACGGCTGAGATTCGTTTAACTGTATTGCAGTTACCTGTTAACCGTTGATAGTGAAAATTGGGTTGGCTATTTCCAAATATGATACGCCTTCGGCGTAAATATAAATATAAAAGATTATTTTTATTCAACTTATACCAGTAGGTAATAATAAATTCTTATTTTAACCTAGAAAAAAAGTCAAGGTGATAATGTGTGAGAGCGAGGGTGCAAAATTTTACAACAGAGCAACTATTCAGAATGGAGCGAATGGCGATGTGTGTGTAGGTAAGAAGACTCGAAAATGCACGAGCAGAGGAGGTCGAGTTTTTTCCTAGGCAAAGACTGGCGGTGAGGGATAATGACGATATTAGCTCCAATCTGGTTCTTGCAGGGATGGGGTTCTAGACTCTCCTCCCTTTCTTTCGCCTTCTCCTCCTCTTGTTCTAGTGGGCGATTCCTCCCATCCCTCGTGTGTGGTTGGATCTACCGATCCCAAATCACTGAAGGCCTGCAAAAATAGTGCGAACCCATTCCATGTATGCACCAATTTTTGTTTGGATCAATTCAAAAATGTGCCCTAACTTTCCTCCTCCTAAACTACCCAATCCACTGATTCGGCTTGGAAGAGTTTCATGATTGCGTGATTTTTGGTCTCTATTGGGTATGTGCAGGATCATGGTGGCCAAAAAGCAATAATATTTAGGGTATGTGGTCGAATGACTTTTTTTCACCCAAAATTAATGAAATGAAAAGGGTTTTAGAGGAGATTCTCAGCTTTCCAAAAATATAAATTATGATTTAATTTGAATTTAATAAATAATTATTATTCATTTTCTATTAGAATTTAACTTAAAGTCCTGGATCAATAGTCCTGATTGAAAACATCTATAACTTTCAAACGAATATATTTTTGAATCCAAAACATGCGCCACATTCTATGCTTCACATACTATAGGATTAAAAAGAAAAATTAAATTTCATGAAGTTTTGACCAAGTTAAGGTGGTCGCATTAAATGAGTTTTATATTTTCTAAAAGTTGTAATAAAAAATTCATAATTAATTATTTACTTAAAAAAAATTACAAAAAAATATGCATCACATCCCGACATGAGTCATCTACTTATATATAAAATATTACAAAAAAATATTATCATTTTATTATGGTTAGGGTGGTCAAACAGACACCTACTTCTTATTTTTCCCTGAAATTTAAGTACTACCGCATTGAAATTTCAAATTTTCACCAAATAAATTTTATTTATTTTTAAATAAACCTAGTATTTTAGAAACTACATTCAATTTTCTACAAATTCTATTCTTACATATTTTTGAAATAATATAGATAACTTATTCAAATATTTACGCCAAGTTGCCTAACACCCATTTTTCTAATGTTTTTGCCACTTAAGGGCCTTTTTTGTATGATGATCCTACACATACCTATTGGGGATGTGGAGATTTCCATAGCAGAAGATCTTATGGATTTCCACATTTTGGATGACTTCATTAATTCTATTTCTGCGGATGTTTTGTAGCTGCTCTCTTATCATCAAACTGTTGAGGAAGAGGCCATCCCTTGATGATGTTCAGGCTTGGGCTCTCACTTTCTAGAATAACCTGGCTCCTCCCATGGTTCACATATTGGATTTTGGCTTCTTTTTTATTACCTTTTCTTTGGTTGATGATTGTAACTTTTTCTTGCAAAACGGCCCCTAGAGTTCTCTGAGAAATCCAGTCTATTCCTCACTCCTTGGACTCCTTTTCAACCCTTCCACGGCTATTATCATGATGTCCCAATATGGATCAGGTTATATAATCTTCCTTTGGTGATGAGGACTCCTGCCCTCATTGGTCAAATGATTAATTAGATTGGGTCCTTCATTAAGATCGAGTTGGAGAAGGGGCCTTCATGCAGATACACAAGGGTCTGTGCCCTTGTGGATTTTTCCAAACCCCTTCCTAGCTCGATTCAGATTCATTCTTCATTTGGTACCTGGCTGCAATTCCTAAATTTTGAAGGCCTCCCATTTAGATGCTTCCACTACAACAAGATGGGGCACAAGATTGGGTCTTGCACTGCTCCAAGCTCTCTAAGAACCAGATGTTTTAGCCTCAAGAAGTGGATTATAAAACCTGGCTCTCCTGATGCAGATTGTACTTAGCATAATCATGGCAAGTTTTTTGATCCCCACTCTATTTTTGGGACTGATTTGATGGCTCCATCAGAGCCTCCACCGGGGTGGCTATCAGAGCTTGTTGATCCTCCTGCTCGTATTTTGTACTTAGTCCCTGTTGGGATCGATGAGGTTGACTCTGATTCAAAGGGAACTGTCCCATTCATGGAGGATCTAATTGATCCAAAAACTAATTTTTTCGATGACTTTGTGGTTGCTCCTCCTTCGAAATTTGGAATCTTTTAGAGTGAGTCTAAGAAATTGAAACTCTATTGTGGTGAAACAAAGAAGGAAAAAGGAAGGAGATCTGAGGCTAAAAAACTCCACATTGAAGGAAAGGAAGTGGTTGAGGAGGGTTCTCAGTGGACAATGGAGGCTCTCTTCTCCTGAAAAAGTGGCAAAGCTGAGTTTGGCGTTGGCCTTTTGGTTGTCAGTTTAAAAGTTTGTGCTCATTGTTGGATTTGCTCTTTTGGGGATTTACTTTCTGTCATATTCTTTGGGTAGTTATTGTTTCATTGCTTCTTAGTGATGATTTCTAGTCTTTTTTCTCCCCTTGTCTCAAGGGTTTCCTTTATGTACTTATTTTCATCTTTTCATATATCAAAACTCCTTTACCAATCAAATATATATATATATGAAAGATTGATTAAGGCGGTGAGCCTAACTCGATTGACTAAAGCATCTTGTTGTAGGAAAGAGGTCGTGAGGTCTAGTCTCCCCACTGTCCCCATGGTACCGGAGGGTGTGTCACACCAGTTTACAATAAAAAAGAGTTAAATTCACAATTCCAATAAAAAATAAGATTACAATAAAAATCACTAATTCAAGTGAAAAGGCAACAAAATTAAACTATATATTAAAATGACATAAAAATCCAAAATTCAAAATAAAATTTTGCCTCCAAAATAATGATATAGATCTTTTTTATTGCTCTCATCAATCAAAGATTACATTAAAAAAAATCTACTAATATTGTATTTTCTATATTAGATTGTCATAAAATTTGGGCCAAAAGATAATAAACTCATGAATACTTTATAATATTTTATTATCTCTTAGGTTGCTTGAAAATATTTAATTTAAATACTTATAGTTTAGATTATACTAATTTGAAATATGGATAATTTTTTTTAGAAATTAAATATTATTATTGAATTTTTTGATTAGATATAATTTTTGTATGTAATATTGAATACAAAATAATTTGTTTATGATTATTTAGGTTTATTAAATAATCTTTATAATTAGCAAGTAATAAATTGGAAAAGAGGGAATCATAATTCTAATAAATATTCATAAATTAAATAAATGATTAGAGAAGAGCTTTAAGATCAATGACAAAGAAATTATGTCAATGTTCCAAATTACTTTTCTAATCATAAAATCATCTGCCTTGATCTAATGACTTAGAGTCTACTATGGCATAAAGATACAACGGATCGATTTTGAGCACTTTGTGCTCAATATTGACTCCTAGAGATCTTATCTATCACATGAAAATGAATTATGCCACATTCAAATGAATTGATAGAATGTGCATTTGAGAAAATTATTAACCTTCACCTTCTTAGCATATGAATTTTTCAAGGCATCTAAAAGATGCCAAGAGATATTAGTCTTGGGGTGTCTATATTGAATTTGTAACCTAGGATAGACAAATGCCTCAAAAATGATATTTCTCAATGTTCTATTTTAAATAATGTATTTAAAATATCTATGTTAGTGGATGGTCATCAAATTAAACTCAATACAATTTTATATACAATAAAATTATCCACTTTAAAGTAAATTGTTATTTGGATCTGGTTGGTTTTAGAAATAATATATAAAAACACCAATTATTATTTAGGTTACTCATTTATCAAGCTAGCCCAAAAAAATATAATGCATAAATAAATAAAGGATAACAATTTCCAAGTTTGCATTGGACATCTAGCTTGGTAATTTATGCATAAATTTGACTCAATTGGACAACACCATTAGTTGCCAAAATAGCACCTTAGTTAATTAAAGGGGTTGCAACTATAATAAAAGAAATATGTCCCTTCTTCAAATTTAACGAATTCCTTATCATACTAGAGTAGATTGGAGGACTTGTGCTATGGAGGAAGATGCACACATTTACTCATAATGACCAAGAAGTTATCTCTTACATTACAATTTGATTCTTATCTAAAAGGAAGCTAATAGCATAAAAATTCCTACACTAAATAATCAAGAGAGAAATGCATGCAATATCTAACAATTTTAGAAATGAAAAATGCACACACTAAAGCATTCACAAAATGACATAGTATTTACCATGGGAAAAATTGACCTCCAAAAATTGAACTAATTTTTTCACAGTATCAAATGAAGTTCCAATGCATCAATAGGATCAAGCCTTCATAGGAGAAAAAATTAAAAGTCTAGACAAAAATTGATAACTTAACCTTCTTTAAAATCATACAATCTATAAGTGTGGAATAAGTAATGAGTAAAATAACAAACAACACTTCTTAATAAGACATTATATCAAATATTTAACAGTAATTAATCTAATTAAAAGCATAAATCTATTGAAAGCGTCATACTGTTTTCTATCTCTAAAGATTTATTAAGTCACGAGACTCTCAGATTTAGTAAGCATTGTGACTGTTAAAAAGACAATCTAGAGAATGAGATGCTACTAAATGCAATAATCTAATCCTATATGATGATGTCTGAATGATATTGATGCAGCTACTATAATCTAAATGGACATGAAACTTGATAAAATAAGCTACAATGAACTATGATGCAGCCATGATATTGATTCTATTCTAAAATGCTTCATATTTCTATTGCTAAATGACAACTGCTATTGCTAAAGATGTTTAATTGCTCAATTGGTATTTCTGCAGAGTAAGTTTTCACAAGATTGAGGATCTTTTTCTTGCTTCAGAAGGTTGTATTTATCGATTTACGATAGCACATTTGCAATGGGGCAGCAAAGAAAAGGTTTGGATTTAATCTTGAGGATTGAATGGTGAGAGATGAAGAAGCCTGAGTTGATCATGGATATGGTTCCTCCCCACAAAAACACTTAGCCAGATGATAGGAAGAATCATTGGAGAAAGATTGAAGAGGATTGCCTGCAAATTTGTCTCCAAATTTGTCTGTGAAGGTTGAGATAAATTAATTAGATATAAAATATCTAATTTGGTTGGTGAATATGATTAGCTGTAGAATATGCTTTTAATTTGAATATTTTAGATTTATTCAAATTTAGGAAGAAATAATCAATTATTAAGATAAATAAATGTTTTTTATATTGTTTAGTTAATAAAAGAGAGAATAATTAGAAGAATATAAATGTGAACTATATAAATAAATATTTCTATTTATTCAATAGTAGATGAATTTGATTATAATAATTAAATAAAACAAAGTGAAATTCATTTATTTAATGAAGACGGAATAATAGAATAAAGATTGAAGAATTTAAAAGATGAACTATATAAATAAATATTTCTATTTATTTCATAGTAGAAGAATTAAAGGTTAATTAATCAAATAAATCATATTTAATTAATTAGATTATCCAAACCATTTTTAGGTGTATACATTTTGC
Organism: Sequoia sempervirens; assembly: GCA_007258455.2. Lineage (NCBI taxonomy): Eukaryota > Viridiplantae > Streptophyta > Pinopsida > Cupressales > Cupressaceae > Sequoia > Sequoia sempervirens. The sequence goes on from VDFB02048560.1 coordinate 42,086, forward strand.
CCCTCTTTGAAGTGATGTGTTTATGCATTGCTTCAAAGAAAATTTTGTTGCTGCTGCTAGTACCAACGAAAATTTTTCAATATACCTCAAATGTTGATTTTCAAGTGATGATGGATATATGCCCCCTTGGGAGATAAATTGATGATTATTTATTTTTTTGGATTTTTGGGATTTTTCAATTTTTTTCATGATTTTCTGATGATTTTTGATGATTTGATAAAGTTTTGATGATGAAACAATTTATCTCCCAACAAATAGTTTGAAAGATGCCCCTGTGATGAGTTTTGAATTAATCCTCTAATAAATAAATTAAATAAATCCCACAAAAATCCCTTTAATTAACCTTTAAAAAGTTTAAAAGAGGTAAATTTGAATTCATTTGTGCATTTGGAGTTTGAAAGTTTGGTGTGAGAGCAATTTGGTGCAAAATGTCAATCCCTTACCACACTCACCGTTTCGAGTGCGTTCGTCGACACAACCTGCCGACCGCTTACAGACCTCTAGTACATCCCCATGAACCTCCTCATTTTTTGTGCATTTTGAATTTTCTTTGTTTTTAAACGTTATTTCAGATTTTCCATCGTTTAGCACTTTCAAGCTACAATGTAGTGCTTTCATTCTCTGTTTTAGCACTTTCAATGAAATAGCACTTAGGCTAATTTATTTAGCACTTTCATAGGTTAGAATAGTGCTTTGACATAGAGTTTTAGCGCTTTGACCAATTCAGTGCATTTTCCCCATACATTAGCACTTTGACCCCCCAAAATAGCGCATCCATTGTAATGGCACTTTGATGTCCTGAAATAGCGCATTTGCCTCCTGAAATGGCGCATCTAATGAATTAGCGCTTTGAGTGCCTATTTTAGCACCTTGAGGTGTTTTAGTGGCGCTTCTGATTTTGTGGCGCATAAAAACACGATTTTAGCGCATTCAAGTCAGAATGATATAGTTTGTCAATTTTATCCTTGATTTTGTCGATTTCGATCATGTCAGCCATTGGTTTGATATGATTGATGATCTCAATAAAGTAGATGATGTTCAACCTCATGATAGGCTGGATTGGATGATTGATTGAATATAATTATCCTCATGATAAGCGAGAAATAGTTATAGTTTGATTTGATAAACCTAATGATAGGTGAGGTTGATTTGAGTAATTGACCTCATGATAGGTGAGGTACAATTTAAGATTGATGATTAACCTCATGATAGGCAAGGTTGATTGATAAATTTGATGATTGACCTCATGATCGAGGAGGTTGATTTAATAGTTTCTCACAAGATTTTCGCAAAGTCTCACCAGAGCTAATTAGTTTCAATAGGTTGATTGATGTTGATGATTGACAAAGATTTCTGCTGTTTTTGTTTTATGTGATGACAAGAGTCA
>VDFB02048561.1:0-10309 GCA_007258455.2 Sequoia sempervirens
TGATCCCTTCCTCGTCTTAGTCATTGTTGTTAAATGAGTTGCAACAACAATATATACTTTGGAGCTCACTCAGTTGTAGTTTCGGGCCCTTATCCTTAACGTCCCCAGTGTCAACAAGGAGCAATGAATATTTATGTGATACGAAGGCTCTTAAGGCTGTCATGTCGCTGCCCCTCTCTCCTTGCATTGCAGCACAAGATCTGTCGGCTAGTTTGAGGTTAAATAAGCTCCTTGATTCTATTGGCTACCTGTCACAATTTCAACACTCGAATATAGAAGGGAGTGGACGTTGGTATAGCTCCCTGGTTCCTATTGCAACCTGTCACAGCGGCAGCGCTTGAACATGGTAGGGCGCATAGATTTAAATAACCTCCCTGATTCTTTGGAAATTTGTCGCATCTGCAACACTTGAAATAGAATGTTGTAGAGGTTTAAATAATCTCTCTGATTTCATTGTCAACCTGTCTAAGCTGCGACACTTGAACATAGCAGACTGTAGAGGGATAAATAGCCTTACTGATACTGTTGGCAACCGTAACATCTATTGTACTTGAAAATAGAGTGTTGTGGAAGTGTGCGGGATCATCATGGAAAAAGCAGGCCCATAATGGTAAAAATTCGGAAAAATGAGAGTTAGGTATAAAATTTAAATAAAATATCTATATTATTTCAAAAATATTTAGAATAGAATCATGAAAATTAAATGTAGTTTCTAAACTACTAGGACATTTAAAAATAATAATCTATTTGGTGAAAATTTGAAATTTAAATGCGATGGTACTTAAATTTCTAGGAAAAAATAAAGGTAGGTGTCTGTCTAGCACTAACCACAATAAAATCATAATATTTTTTATAAGATTTTAGATATAAGTAGAGGACTCATGTCCGTTAACAGTGCATATGTTTTGTAATTATTTTCCAAATGAAATAATTAATTGTATAATTTTATTACAACTTAAAAATATAAATAAATCGTGCGTCTAACCACCTTAACTTGGTGAAAAAATTACATGAAATTCATTTTTCTTTTTAATCCTATAGTATGCAAAGCATAAAATGCAGTGCATATTTTGGATTCAAAATGATACCATTGAAAGCTATAGATTTTTCAATCGGCTATCAATGGGATGTCCAGTAAATAATTTGAATAGAAATGAATAGCAATTACTTATTAAATTCAAAAGTAAAAAATAATTTATATTGGTGGAAAAGTGAGAATCTCCTTTAAAACCCTTTCGTTTCATCAATTTTGGATTAAAAAATTATCAATACATACCATCATATTGCAACTTTTTGGCCATCATGATCTGGTTTATACACAGGTTAAATAATCTCTCTAAATCCATTGTCAATCTAATGCTGATGCTACTCTTGAATATAATAGAGTTTACGACTTTAATATACCTCATTGATTCTATTGTTAATCTATCTCAGCCTGGGGCACTCAGATATAATAACAAGAAGTTTAAAGATTTAAATAATATTTTAAATGTTTATTCTGTAGGTATTGTAAAGTTATAATGTTTAATGTCATAGATAATAGTTAGGTGTTGATGGATAAGACCGATTCTATAGTTATAATCTTTCAATCAAGTAGACTAGCAAATGGAAATTTATATAGGTTTCAAAGTATATAGAATTGTGTTTTGATTTTAATCAATCTAGTTATTATTATTTAGAGATTAGTCTTATTTGTATATTAACTTTTGAAACATTGTATCTTTAACAACAATATGCCTTTATAATGTATACATTTATGTGTATCACAGTTTTTGAAAGAATAAAACATTTGGTAAAACATAGAGTTAGTGAGTGATCAAAATGAATAGAGAAAGTGATAACTTTAGCAGCATGTTATTAGATGACGTAATTGATGCTAAACAAGTTATAGGATAATTGATCTTCACTAAGTTAATGATAGAAAGTTAAATGGTATATTTTGAGTCTTAAAAGTAGTTATAGTTTAGGGACAAAATATTGAATAGAGCAGATTGTGAAGGATTATAATTTTAATTGCTCAATGTTGATACTTTGTGAACATATATGCTTGGAGTATTGGTATCATGGGTATGTTATTAATGTTATAGTTATTTTGTCTACCAAACGAATTATGTGGCTAGGATAAAGAGTGATGAGAAATGTGAAAATAATGTCTCTTTCTTAATGTTTGAGCAGATTGATTTTTGTATCGAGTTGTGCTCGATTTATTGCTATTATTCTCATGATTGTTAACTTTTTTTTTTTTGGAAGGTGTTTATTTTCCAAATGGTAAGGGTGTCTTGTAAGGAGAATATTGAGGTTTCCCTTAGATGCCCTATTGGCTGATTTGTTCTTTTTGTGTTGATTGATAATGTCTACTCTAATTAAGTTTGAAGATTTCGTTATGATGTCACTCTTATTATTCACTTTTCATTTTGTGACTTAGGGATGATGTTGATGGTCTTGCTTATTTTTAATCTATAAGTCTTTCTCTTGGGTTGATTGGTTTATGGAGCTCTTATCAACTGATTTTGTGGATTCAGAGTGATTCTAGTGCGATATTTGACTGTGATGGTATGTTCCTCTTTTGATTGTGATCTTTTATCATTTGAATTTTACTCCATTGATGAACCTTGACTATTAGGCTTCCAGAGGTGGGAAAATTGATGCTCTATTGTAAGACCCTACCATAGGTACTTTAATCCAACTTAGTTAAGTATGTCTCTTTTCTTGAAATGATGATTAGATATATTGTGAATGATAAATAAGGTGATCATTTGGTAATATTTTGGAATTTCATTTTAACATTATGTTTTACCTTCACTATCATGAAGGTGGAATACACTCATATACTATGGAAGACAAATTGAAATTTAAATGGATTATTATATGATTAAAGTTTAGAATATTCAAATAATAGATTTATGTGATATACAATTGTTACTTATGATTGTGTTGGTATTGTGCAGAAAGGTAATGGTGTTAGCATGGGAAGGGTGAACCATCAAGAGAAAATTAAAAGACTCTTCTTGAAGGAAATTAAGGAGCTCCATGTGGGATTACCATCATTAAAGGTCGCAGAATCGACATGCAAATAGGAGGATAGATAAATGTTGGAATGAAATCAAATACATCTTTGAGAAGTTCTAAGTGTAGCCCTATTTGACTTAGAAGGGTTTGAGGTTTTATTATTGGTTGGGTGATTATGTTTGAGTAGAATCCAATTGTAGGACATGTGATGTGAGTTTTGGTTGGGGTTGGAACCCTTGGTTAAGATCAAAATTCGTATGGATTTTTGTGTGGGCTTTTAAAAGGGATTACTAAATCAATTTCCTTGGTTTTTGAACAAGAATGGACCCCTAGGACCTATACCTATGGGTTTGGAACCTTTTTGAAACATGTGAACTTGTCCTTGGAATGTGAAAAGACCCCTCAAAAGTCCACATTCATGAATGTGACAACTCAAAAAGTGTTGGGGCTTGGGAAGAGTGACTTGTCACTCTCAACCTTCTACTCCCCAAAAGTTCTTGGAATTGGCACAAGACTCACACATGTGTGAGCACTTGTGGGAAAGAGTGTAGGTTTTGAGGATCCCTATATATCTCAAGAACATGGAAGATTTGGGTGTTACCCACTTCTCCTCTTGGAGAGCTCTGGAGTGAAGATGGTCATGATTGGGAGAGGAAGGATGGATGTACAAAATTTCAGTCCCTTCATCTAAAATAAAAGATAAGTTCTTCCTTTTCCATTTGCCTTTGTTTCTTGGGTGTAAGGAGGTGACCTATTGTATAGATCATGTGAGAAAATAGAAAGTAAAAAACCTAGATCTGCATGTAAAGTGTGCTATGTTAGTTTTATCCCTTTGTGAAATGGGAGAAAGACTTTACTGATCATTGTGGAGCTTAAAATGAAATTCCTTGCTCGGGGGTATGGCTAGAGCCCACGAGGCTCCATGATGCCATTACGGTAGGGTGGAGAGCAAGTCTTGACTATTTATGTGTAGCTCTTTTATTTTGAAATATTGGTTGTAATATGCTATAACTAGTATTTTATTGTCAAATGGAAAAGGAAAAATATATGTATATTCTATTTCTTTGTTAAGAAAACATAACATGGTGTATATCATTGTATGCAACCTGCTAGAAAACTTTCTAAGTACCGTATTGAAAAGGTCCTACAATTGATGGGAAGAAAACATAAAGGGGATTTTCCTTACTTGTAGCATTGTTAGGATATAGATATCATTACGAGGTTCTATGTAACTCCAAATAAATAAATCAGAGTTATTTGTTCTTTTGCTGCTATGGAGAATGGAATAGAATAAATGTATTTTTACCTTGAAAGAAAAGGGTATGTCTGATAGCAAACTCCTAGTACATCTCCTGCTTCTGTTAAACGATTTCTTTTTATGTTTCTGTTAAAGGAGTATCATTGAAAGCTACATTTTTGCATCGATTTTTTTTTATTACTTGTGTAAATCTATGAAATTATTTTCCAAAATGAATGCAAATAGAACACAATACAGAAAGTTGTACATTTGAGAATGGCTAGAATATCCTCGCTTAACACTGCACATAATATCTTGGTTATAATGAAAGATACGCTATATGCTTGATTGTGACCTTTTGGTGAACTCGTGGACTATTGCAAGTTATCCTTTGCATGCCAGTCTTCACACATCTCATCTTCCCAGTGGTTATCACGTATTCAAATATCTGCTGAATGTTTGACAGGAATAAAGGTGTATATAGAACAAAGTAAAATAAAACGTTTATGCACAACATATAACCATTAAGACAAATAGATGAATAGACATAAGGAAACAAAAGAAGCTATCAAACATAACGCGATCTATTGCACAACCATAAATAGTACAGAAATAAACCTTATCTCTATTAATATTCTGCTGCTTCTTGGGATAGAAGGTGCCCTTGAAACTGGGCAACGAAGGGATAGAGACCATTAGTAATGACACAGCGGAGAAGAAAGTAGAGCATGAGTTTGGGTTGCTATGTGATCACAACCAACTCTGAAATCTCCTCCATCTGTTTAACATTTTTCCATGGGTTTGTTAAAAAAGAAATACTGTGCAACAAATGAATCAAATCAAACTAAAATAAAACCTAGAAGTAAAGCCGAGAAAAGGGTATCGATTCAGGTTCAAGATATTATAATAGTCCGGATCTTTGCAGACGCCTAGACTGCTCTACTATTACCTTATTAAATTGGGTGAGAGGACATTGTTTTAGATTGATGTTATGCACTTGAACCACTTGTCCTAGCAATAGCTATAACCGCAACAAAGCAGTTGTCTCTCTGTAGTTTATAGCCATCGCTGTAGACCTACAAATGTGACCCCTTTTACATGTGGACTTAGAAAACTTCAAGCACGGGCATCTAAAATTATAAATATGTGATTAACTCTTACCAGTTGTTGTCCAAAAGTAGTTGTGAAACGATGTATTCTGAACCATAGAACGACACGTTGGAACTAAAGTACATGGTAAAGTTGACCCCTATTCTCCTGAGGGAAGCCCAATGCCTCGATGCGTGTGGGATGCATTCTCTGGCCTTATCCTTCAATTAATTAAGATGTTGATCAAACGGGAAGAAGACAAAATGTCAGACGAGTTACATTGTATCTTGGGGTTCGGTGTAGGTGTTGCGCCTTAGTACTGAGAATTAATGGTATCAGGAAGCTTTTATTTCGTGTCATCATCTATTTATGTTCTGGTGTTTCAGATTTATTCTCTGTAGTGTACAGAGTTAGTTGCAGCTTTAAATGCAAATAAACCGCTAAAAAAGGAGGTCAATATTTATTATTATTAGGTCTCCCTTGAAGGATATTATGATAATGATCGATATCATCATTGTTACTGATATTATTAATAATGACAGAAATTTTAGTAATGGGCATGCTACACAATGTAGAACAGCGCCAAAACAAAGAGATATAACAGTGATTTCATGGAAATGATGTAATAGCATTAATATATAAATATATAATAATGTTCTTATACAAAATTATTTGTGTAGATCCGCAAATAATGTGTTGTTCCCCATAAAAATCTTCAATGCTGCACCAAATACTCAACAGGATATTTCTCGGCAGTGCCCCCTTTTAGAAATTAAAAAAAAATAAAAATAGAGGGTTCAGATGCTACTGTTTTCGAATAAAGATTTACGTTTGATGCTTCAGTTATGGGGATATTTTAAAGCCAATTTGTAGTATATTTTAGGGCTTCCGTCTTGCAAGTGAAAATAGTTTCTAAAATAACAAAAAAACCCGCTTCCATTACCGCTTCTTATCTTTTAAAGCATCGACTGACACCCACGTTACAACTGAGGGGATTCCTAGACAATTATCTTAATCGATATGCATACGGTTGCTTAGGTTTTCTTTTCATTTAAGTTATAATATATTGACTTTAAAATGTAATATATTGGGGAGCGATGGAATGCGTTTACAAACCTCACCTAGACTTTATTTGCAAGAAATTTTTTTATTTTATGACTTGGACAAGACAAATATCAAAAGGCATGTGATTCTTTTTAAGTATCATGTTTTTATTTAGAAAGATATTCATAACTTATTTTATACCTAAAACTATTCCAGCCACGTATTCTTTTCTTCTTCTTTTTTGAAATTATTTATATTCTTATAAAGATAATTTAATGTGCTCTTTTTAATTAAGATTAATTTCATTATTTATGTAAGTCTCTTTTTAGAGGAATGTATGTTTTTAAGGATAAAATAATTTAGATCTTATAGATTAATTTAATAAGATAAAGTACTCATTTTTTTTTTAATGCATGACAGACAACACTCAAGAATATATATATATATATATATTTATTGAGATTTAATAATAATTGTATAATGGTAATATTAGTTAAATATTGTATTGACATTAATAATGATTTAATGCTCAATTTTAATTTTAATTTAATTCCGCCACTAATATTGGTAAAATGGTATTATTAAGATGATAATATATTATTATCATTTTAAAAGAATGATAAATAATAATAATAGTTAAAAGAAAATAATAATAATAGTCTAATAGTACTAATATTGAAAGTAATATTACTATTGTTTATTAACTAATTGAATTGTAAATTTAAGTAGTTATTGAAGTTACCATTGGGGAAAAGTGTTGACAATTTAAATAGTAATAATTGGAAAGTAAATACTATTATTAGATGTTGAGTGATGATAAATATAAATATTGATAGAAGTTACAAATTATATTAATGTCAAGGTTGGCACAAGAGTGGTACATTAATATTTAGGTTATAATTAAAATGTAACATAAATATAATAATAATGTCATTAGGAATAATATTGTAGTATAGACAATAACTAAAAAGGATTGATTTCATACTTATTAAATAAGAGAAATGTCACTATACCTCCTTCAAATTATTTATGCATAAATTTGTACTACCTTGTTATCGGGTTATAAAATTAAATTATGGTTAAACCTTAATCTTCTCAAGCTCATCTCAGCCAACCCAAAGAAGATATGATTATCTAATCGCATAGTTGACCTTTGCACTTGGTTTAAGAAATAATTTCACGTAAGTGTACAACTAACAACATGTTTAGTGTTACGTCTCAGACCCTTAGAGTGTTAACTAGTTTAATTATGGTGCAAGAAAAAAAAAATGTTTCGTTTTTCTAGTAAAATGCATGACACTTCTGGTATTATTCTGTGCTGCAACACCTGGTACTCCTCGAATAGATGGGTCTTTAAGTATTGTGCAAGTATTGTAACATGTGGAACTCATTGTAGCAGTTAAGTGTTCAAATTTGAGAGGTAAATTAGTAACTTTTGTGAGTTCAACTTATATTCAAACATTGAAATAGAATTACAATTAACCATCTTATATCGTAAACTTCAAAGACATTGTTAGGTAAGATTTAATCTTATGGGGTGAGTAACTTGTAATGATCAAGTAAAAGAAATAAAATCTTATGAAAACTAAACTAACAAGAGCTTCATATTCAAATAGGCGATGAAAATGTCGATAAAAGATGATAGCTCAATTAATAAGAATAATTAGGGAAAATCCATAACCCTTCTACAGTCCCCATCTCAATCTTTGGGAAAAAGAAAGTGATGATGTTCAAAATGTGTAATAGGAGCCTAATGAGCTAGAAGAATAATGTAAAGTATCTTAATATTTATGATTGCATAGCCCTAAATTCTTATTTCCATTGTGACTTAGTCATTAGGACATTAATGAAACTTCTAGGAAACTAGATGTATTGCAATTATCATGGATAATGAAGTATAAGCTAAAGTAATTAAACAAATTATTGTTGATTGTATAGTTTGAATTTGGAAAATAAATAAATAAATCATTCCCACAATGTTAGGAAATAGAGTGAATGGTTCAATGATTATTTAAAGATCACTCCTAGTCAGCCCTATTCAAAGTTTAAATTGAGATTGATAGTTGAGTTTTATCAAAAGGATGAAGATGTGGTTAATGTCTATTAAATTAGAGGCAACATGATTAAGGAATATTAGTTCAAACCAAGAAGGTTGTATTGGAAATTTCTAAATGTTCTTGAGTAACCTTAAGATGAAGAATTGATTTACCCATAAATATGCCTAGCATGTCCCAAACCCTGGTTGTAGAGTAAGTTTTTCATAAGCATCTTTTATAAATACACTATATGTTCAACAAAGAGCACCCACTAGAAACCTCATAAATCTCGTATAAATGGATAGTGGATAAATAGGAGAAGCAAGGATGTAAATCAAAGCATGTTTTAGATCTAAGTGACGCATGTATCTAAGTGCAATGTAAGGATTTCGGGATGATTAAGAACATCAACTAATGTTTGAAATCTTACATTACACAGTAAACCCTATAAAAAAAAGGGGTCAAAACTGGATGTTACCTAGAATTGAAGGATGAAACTTAAAAAGTTAATTAAGCACTTTTACAAGTAAATGGTGACCTAGTAAACTTAATGTAACTATAACAACTACCAAGCTATTATTTCCAATTGTTTATAGATTAAATAGTAAATGAAACAACATGATTTCTATGGTTCAAGTCAAAGGTAAAGGCATAGAAGAATACAATTGAAATAAGATTGTTAAGGACTAGAAAATATGATGTTTAAGTCACCCCCTTATAATAATTAAACATAAGAAGAATTGTGAAGAGATCCTTTCAAAATGAGAATTTGGAGTTAAAACATTGTCTATAACTCATGCTATTACTACTCTCTTATAAATGAGTTAAGAACTAAAGACTTGTTGTTGCCCAAGTAAGAAAGGATGCATTCCATATATAAGAAGTAATAACACACTCAATTACGTGTTGACCTTGAAGGCCGTATGCATGTCATAAGGATTGAATAATCATTTGTATGAAATTATAAATTGAGTAATGAATTATGTGTGGCTCATGGTGTATTATGCGATGGGAAAGTTAAAATATAGATAAGAGACACTAAAGTAGACTTGTAAAACTTCTAACTAATGTTGAGTATTCTATACCATTGACTATATTTACTCTTTAAGGGAAGAAAATTTACAACCAAATGTAAAGGAGGAAACTTTAAGTTAGGTAAAACTTTTAAGACTTTTACTTATTATGCATCTTATGAGATTAGATGGAGCTATGATTGTGAAAATGATGATTATGATAGTACGATTGGATGGTTCAACCTTAGATAGCAAAATACAAGATTTATAAAAGAGATATTAATAAGTTGTGAAAACTACGATTTCATGATTTTTCATGTGTTTTATGCATTAATTTTATTTATTTATTTATTTTGTCTCATATTGTGATGTTTCAAATGAAAATGGTTAATTATCTTCCTTATTAAGTAGGAAACTCTCTTTAACATGTGTGAAAAAACATAGTGGTATTACCTGTATGGATATGTTGTGAACATAACAAACATAGTTGAATAGAATAAAAATAATGGCATGAGAACTATAGAAAAAACCGATCTTTATTTTAAAGTGATGCCAAACACTAACTTAGCAAGATGGAAAGTGTGGTGAACCAAGTATTGTTGAGTTCTAAGAAGATGGAGTAATATATCTAAGCTAATGTTGCACATCGTCTAGTGATTTCTCTTACTTATGCAAGTGAGTGGATATCTTAAAAATTAAGAAGCAAAGTGAATATTGTTTTAAGAAAATATCTAGAATGTATTTAAGTGTATTATTTTGTTCTATAATATGGTGAATTTTGTAAAAGTGTATTGTGTTATGACTTGTGAAGTGGAAAACTAGTAAATGTGATGTGCCCCAATTATGAGATACAAGGTATCCAACTTGGGATAAGGGTGAGG
>VDFB02048562.1:0-25141 GCA_007258455.2 Sequoia sempervirens
ACACTTGTAGATTCTAAATGAATACTTCTAAAACGCTAATCTCCTCTAATGCATCCTCCATGTGTCCAATCATAATGGGTAACCATACAATCACACATCCCATTCTATGCTTGACATAATAACTCTATAAGAGAGCTCAATATAAATATGAAAATCAACCTCAACCACTAAACATGTGCTTACTTTTATAGATTCAAGTTCACACAAATACAAGTGTGGTATTAGAAAAATGATGTATATCATAACTAAGAGAATAAAAAACCATTGACCCCAACTGTTACTTTTTGGCACTAAGTTTTTAATGTTAAATATTTTTCCAATGTGCTACCCACACATAAAATATCTAACCAATATTATAATACAACTTTACAAGTGGACCCAAATAAATATTTAATGTGGCTAAAAGAATCTCTAAAGATGCCCCATAAATAAATATTTATTTTACATGATTAAGATACTTATTTCTTATGCAAGTTGTACAACACCATTTTTCCTAGTTGTATGAAAAGTATGATATTGTGTCCAATAGAATCAACGGTGTATATGAAAAAACCCTATTCACTATAAATAGATGGCTAATGCAAACATTTTTCATTTTCAACCCTAAGTCTGTGCAACTAATATGCCTACAAGCCTTGTCCATATAATACAATAAGGAAATAATTAGTTACAAATTGGATTAAGGAAATGAAGAAGTTAGAGCCTACCCTTAATAGTCAGCTTGATCTCTTTGACTTAAAACACTTTTGAGGGATATTTCAAAGAAACCTACCAAGCAATTTTTCAAGTCACGGGCATTGACATGAACAAGAAAATTCATATAGAGATAATTATGTTAGCTACTAATGTGAAAAACCCATATTCCAATAGGTTATTTGATTATGGTCAACTCTTGGTTGATAAATAGCATAATTTATGCTAATAAGTATTATTATGCTACATTTTTCTACACATCTTTGTAGAATGGAAAGACAATCTAGGTGTGCAATTGGACTTGGAGGAAGTACTTAATTGGTTAAAATTCCCTATGCAGATGAGAATAATAAACATAGACATAAATTGTAAGTATTAAGAGCCTGTGTCAATAAATAGAAGCTCAATTTATTTTGACGGGTTGTAGAGAGTAGCATTCAATGGTTAGCATTATGTAACTAAAGGTTCAAATCTACAATGCAACCGCAATAATAAGATATAAGATATTTTATTTAAACACCAAACAATTTAATGATCAAACATTAATAATAATTTTAAATAAAAAATACTTATCTTATTTTTATTAATGAAATATTACTTTTAACTATTAAACCATTATAGACCATTAACATTTATAAATAACCAATATAAAATAATTATAATTAAACTTAATATTTCCATTAATAAAAACAATACCCATTTAGACGACGAAGGAATGCCTGCTTGACAATGGTACTCTAACAACTATTTTGTAGAAAATGGAAAGAATTTGGATCCTCAAGGCAAGGCCATCTACAAGAAATAGGGCTCCCAACATTAGGGTCCCACTGGTTATCCACGAGGGCAGCATGGAAGACAAACAAGGGAAAGAAGGCACACATTCACAAGACCAAATTGGGCATCATTCCCCACCCATAGGGTTTTGAATAAAGATAAGCAACCAATTTTTAATATATATGAAGAAGATAATTTTTCAAATAGGGATTTTCGAAGTAGACGATTTGAAGAAAACCTGATATTTTTAAATCGTTGTTATCAGGATGCAGAGGTAGATCCCATATCTACCAAGAATGCAAAAGCATTAGGGATGCATATAAAATATGTTGCAACACATGGAAAAGGAATAGGGTTTCAAACTCAAGAATCGTCCTCCAGGGAGCAGCGAAGGGACTCTCGTGCATGCAATGTTAAATCTCGGCAAGGTGCTCCCTTCAATCCAAGCATCAAAGAGAACAAACAAAATGGGGTACAACAGAACCATGTTAGGTTGGAGGCATGTAATACATTGGAGAAAGGCAACATGCAAGGGTTCTTACCTCCACCAAACTCAAATAAAAAAGGAGCAGAAATTAGTTTAAAATTCTCATTCAAAGGAAAATCAAGAGCCTCGGGAAGGAGAAAAAACCGATCTACACTCCTTCAAGGAAAAGAAGGAGATTGCAAAGAAAAAGAATAGAAAAAAGAAGTCAAAAGACATGCACAAACTAATTTTTCAATGGAAGAGGAAAGATGAGAATATCTGTAAGGCATCAAAATGTCAAACTCTACCAGATCAAGGCGGCTTGAAAGGGACAAATGTGGTCTCTATCACATTCTTAGAGGATTTGTTGCAAAACAAAATTCAATATTTACGCCATCAAGCCCTAATTTTTAAGTTTTGGGATCGTGTTTCAGACATTGATATTTTAAAATATCTACTTTTTGATGAATGCGAAGGGGTTTCAAAGGTTTTCTATTTGGATTGTAAAAAAGGCATTTTTGTTGTGCTTTTTCAAACAAAAGAACACAAAGATGCTATTTATAAAGTAAAATCTTGGATTTATGAAGGCTTTGGCTTATGTATGAACCCCTGGACCCCAAATTTTAAGTCAGATCAATTTATGTCCAAATTTGTTCCTGCATGGGTTCAGTTACAATTTTTTCCTCTGGAGTATAGAGAGTTAAACTTAATAGAGATCATGGCAAATCATATAGGAATATTCCTTAAACATGACAAGAAGTTTTTTGATTACCCAGCTTTGCCTGTTAGGGTTTGTATATTATTAGATTCTTCCAAACCTTTCCCTAATCAGTCAATATAAAATCCAAACTTGGCATATGGGTTCAAGAAATTATAGTTAAAAATCAGCAGAACTCATGCACGGTGTGTCATTCTTTGGACCATACAAAAGTCATGTGTCCTAGTATTGAAGAAATTGTGAAGGAAGTTGTAGGAGAAGCTTCATTAGATAAGAATTTTAACATGTACAAGGAGGGGGAACAAGCCCAATCTATTTTGATGTTGTCTAAGGAAAATGTCAGTCAAAATATGGACCAAGGTAAGGCTAATAGGAATATGGACCAAGGTAAGGTCGATAGGTCTTCTTCATGCCTCAAAGCTATAACCAATCAATTCCAACACATTGGGAAAACTACCAAAGGGGGTCAATTGGTTTGTAATCTTCCAAATTTAACACTATCATGGGTTCAAATTGATAAGTTCCTCCCACAAGTGGTTTTCAATAGGATGCCCATGTAGATTTCTTTCAACAATTTTGATAAGAATGTAAGGGTTCAGTTCAGCCTTTTATGAATTTTGGTGTCGGATTTCCCCATAACAAGGATTTTATACCTGTTCAACAGAGGTAGAATGGGGTAGTTGTGAATCTAAAGCATCTTCAAGGAGATGAGATTTTGCTACCAAAACAACAATTAACTTCTAAAAATCTTGAGGAGCTTGCACAAAAGTTGCTTACCTCTATAGGTTCATATTTTTTTGATGAAATAGCAGAGGAGATTCTTAATGAGGATGTTCATGTTCAAGAAAGCTTAGTCTCTTCTCAAGAAGAATTCTTCCCTCTAGAGTATTGTAAGGGGGATAAGTTGGATGTAGATATGGTGCATGAATTTTATTATTCTCAAACACTACCCTTGGTAGAATCTCCAATTTCCCACTTGCCAATAAAGAAGACCCCAGGTAAAAGAGGTGGGAAATCTAAGGAAAATAAATTAAAGGAGGAAATTGAGTTAGGGGTTCAGGCTACTCTAGATGGGAGATTTACACCTAACAAGAGGCCGAGGAGAGCATTTTGCTCTCCTTGAGTGCAATGAAGATTCTATCTTGGAATGTCAGGGGTATTAATGCTCCTGATAAAAGGGCCCAGATCAAGTGCCAAATTGACGCTAGTGGG
The DNA here is from genome assembly GCA_007258455.2 of Sequoia sempervirens. NCBI lineage: Eukaryota > Viridiplantae > Streptophyta > Pinopsida > Cupressales > Cupressaceae > Sequoia > Sequoia sempervirens. The sequence goes on from VDFB02048562.1 coordinate 3,864, forward strand.
GAAGATATTATTTTACTACAAGAGACCAATTTGTCAAAGGAAGTTTTTGAAACATAGGTAAGGAAATGGGGTAAGTGGAATGCATCTGTTGTACCGGCCAAGGTGCTTCAGGAGGATTAATAACATTATGGAATGTGAAATCAGTTTCAGTGGACATAATAAAGGGGGATTGTAATTGGAAGCTAATTAGTGTTTAGAGTTTTGTTCTTCATTTCAAGCTCTTCAACGTCTATGGCCCAATAGCAACTCAAGATAAGAAGAGGTTATGGGAAAATTTAACAAATGTCATTCAAAGGTTGAATTTTGAGAAGATTGTTGTGGCAGGAGATTTTAATTCAATCGTGTCTTTGAATGAGAAGCAAGGTGGTATCTGTCCACCGCATAAGACAATGGTAGATTTTGGAAACTTCATCTCAGACAATGCACTAAGTGATGTATTGCTAGAGAAAGGGAGATTCTCCTAGATGAATCGAAGGAGATATTTTTCGCAGATAGTAGTTCATCTGGACATATTTTTAATCTCTCAAAATTGGGCCTTAATGTCAAGCACTCCGACTTCACATATATTTCATTTGTAAATTCTAATCATTATGTTATTTTTATATCTATAACATCTTCAACAGTCGCATTAGAGCACAAGCCGTCCTTCAAATTTGAAAGGATGTGGTTCAGATATCCACTCTTCTTACCATTGCTTAGATAGTGGTGGGTAAGTGCACCTTTTCAGCATGACACCAAAAAAATTCAATTGTTTAAAAAGTTGCAGTATGTCAAGGGAAAGATTAAGGAGTGGAATGTATAGACTTTTAAAAATATTTTTATACAAAAAGAAGAGGTTGTAAAACAGTTGGAAGATATTCATGACCATATAATTCAGTATGGTATAGATTCTTTCACCTATGACAAACAAAAAAATTTGCAATAGGTGTGGGAGGAATTGGGCAAGAGGGAGGAAATTTATTGGTGTCAGAAGTCAAGAGAGTTATGGTTAAAGGAAGGGGATCAAAACACCAAATTTTTTCATGCATTTTCTCAGCAAAAAAGAGCTGCTAAAGCAATTTTTTCAATACAAGATGCAATAATAGGTAAGCAAATCATAAATGCAAGAAAAATTCAAGAAGAGGGAGTAAATTTCTTCATGAATCTCCTTGCTCCACAAAATTTTGCTTCAGCTCAGGGAGATGAGCAAGACCTGTTGTCTGCAATACCCACTCTTATCTCACAAAGTGATAATGAAGATTTGTTGAAACCTTTTACATTATCAGAGCTAAGGAAAGTGGTCTTTTCAATGTCCCCAGACAAAGATCCAGGGCCAAATGGTTTCACTGCTTCATTTTTTTAAAAGTGTTGGGATGTAGTGGGTTTTGATTTGTTGTTGGATCTAGAGGAATCGCGAAGATCTGGTAAAATTTTAAAGAATTTTAATGTTACAAACATTGTTGTTTTACCAAAAATAAAGGATCCAAAGACTTTTGCAGACTTTAGGCCTATTTCTTTATGTAACATTGTTTATAAAATCTTCACAAAGGCGATATATCTGAGATTGCAACACTTAATCCCTAAAATTATCTCTCTGGAGCAAGGAGGTTTTGTACCAGGTAGAGAGACTACTAACGGGGCATTAGTGGCACATGAGGTGCTTCATTCCATCAAAGAAAATCTTTTTCCATCCTTCTGTAATGTCCCCGTTTTGGAGGTAATTTGATTTAATTAATTTAATTAATTAAGTTGTCCAAAATAATGATTTTTCATGAGGATGACTAATTAGTTATTTTAATTAAATTAAATTAAGTGTTAAGTTAATTATTTATAAGGTTATCAAATAAATTAAAATTATAAGGTGACCTTATATTTAATTAATTTAATAAAGTGACTTGAATTATAAAATATCTTATAAAGTCACTTAATAAAAAAATAAAATAATGTTCTAGAAGCTTCTGGAGAAATTGAGGAAAAGGAATAAATAGACATCTTGGGCTTCATTTCATTGGGCAGATTGGATGTTGTTGTTGTTGACATTTCATCTTGTGGAGCCTAGGGTTTCTACAGATTGCTTCTTATCGTAGGAAACGAAAACTTCCTATTGATAGCAATTTTGAGGGTGTGAAATATCACCTAAATTATTGCAGCTGAGAGAGAGGTTACTTCAGACTTCTCATTTGCACAAAATTTGTGGCCTTTGGCCAATTTTTCTGAAGGTTCGATTGAAGACATTGGAGACATCATTGGAGCTTTGCATCATTCCATAATTTGACATGACAAGAGATCATTGTGCATCTTCAACTTAGTAGTGATTTTCTGATTTATATTTTAATCTTAAGGACCAGCTTGGGAAGGCCACGACTTGCTTGTGAAAGGATCTATTTTATATCATAATTGCATTACAAAGTTTGCATTTGGAATAGAGTTTTATTTCAGCTTATTGAAGCAAAATATAGTACAATACAGGAGATTTGGAGATTTATGCATACTCAGATTTTGTCTTCAGACTTCACCATTTTCAGTGACTATTCCATTTGAGGCATCCTTTGCATCAATTTTCATCATAGCTTTAAGGCGCACTATTGAAGAAGGTTGTATGGGAGTTTGTAGGGTATTTTGAGGTTGCTGATATAATTTATCAGACATATATCTGCATATTGGTGGAGCCTACAATTTTGGTCATTGCTTCCTCATTTTGTATCGATTTAATCATCTATATTGGGCGCATCATTCCTTAGGACAAGTCCATCAAGTTTGGAGCTGGAGTGGAGTCAACAGAGCTGCATATTATTAATTTCAGCCTTCACACCAAAACAGGGGCGATTTCATTGGTGGGGTTGATTTGGCTTCAACAAGGCATATTTGGATTGATTATTGTTTGCCACTTCGTTGTCTCATCAAGGCAATTTGGTTCCAGGTTCCTTTGCATTGTTTAGAACTCATTTCCATGTTGTATTTGCATTCATAGGAAGTCTAATTTTTTGTACTCAGAAAATTGTAATTGGTCAAGAGTCTTGACCTTGCATTTGCATTTGCATAGACAAATAAAGTGTTGGAGTTCATTTTCAGATTTGTAATAATTTGCCTTAGTTTCATGATCCATGTAGAATGCATGCCAATTGTTTGTCCAAATTCCATTGGTTGTAGGTGTTCTTATTTGATGATCAGCTTATTTGACAAGTGTTTGTATAAATGCTGACATGTTGTAGTTGCATATTTGCTGCCATAGAATGCATATAAAGTGTTTGACATTATGTTTATTGCTTTGTAAATCAACCTTACATCACTTGTAGCACATTAAGCTCTAATTGCAACACTTTGAAGGAATTTCCAAGCAACTAATTTAGACTGATAAACTCAGACCAACAAGTTGGAAGTTTGCATATGAATTGTTTGACAATATTCCTTAAGCTCATCTTCAACATTTTGAGGTCAGATTGGAGCAGGGTCATTACAGTGGTATCAGAGCTTTGATCCTGCCATCCTAGAGGGTTAAAGTTCTTTATGTAGCCATGTGAAGTTGGACCACATCGGTATTACACTCATCAAAGAGAATCAAAAAAGAAATTAGATTGCAGACACATTATCAGCAGTTGTTGCAGCAAGACACCAAGAGATTGGTGGCACTATGGAGGGAAGAAGAGAAGGTAGTCCTCCCAGAAATGGAAGAAGAGATGATGATAGAGAGGTACTTGATGCTTTGAGAGATCTAAGGGCTGGTCAACAGTAGGTATCTGGGATAATTCAGCAACTTGAAAACACTCTACAACAGTTGAACTTACCTTGGAGGTAGCCCCAGGATCAAGATGATGGCAGGAGTATAGCAAGTTCAAGGAGAGTACAAAGAGAAACTTCCTGCACTGCAGATAGGCCAACACGACCCACCTTTTTGAGGGAAGATCGAGCAGTAGAAGAGAATGTTGAACAAGTTGAGGAGCCCACCTTTGTTGATGCATATATGGCTACCCATGATGAATGTCATCTATTAACACCAAAAGCACGAGAGCTCATGCATTTTGATTAATTTGTGCAAACAAGAATGGACTACTATAGGTATCAGCAGCAGAGAAGACCTCAGAACTAGAATAAGGATCTTAGCAAGCTACTAACAAGCTTACATTACCCATGTTTGATGGTAGTGGAAAGTCTACAACATAGTCATGGATTCATAAGTTGGATAGTTTCTTGGCTCTTCGACCCAAGACATAAGAAGAAGCCATCAAGTATTCCACTTTTCATTTGGAGGGTGCAACACATGAATGGCGGTACCATGGATTAGTTGCATTACAGCATAGTTAGATCACATCCTATCAGGATTTTGTGGATAGATTGGTTGAGCGTTTTGATAGGAAGGATCCAGAATCATACTTCAAAGATTTGGCCCAGCTCAAGCAAGTTGGGAGTTTGGAGAGTTACATTGGAGACTTCCAAAGGCTGTCAGTAATGGTTCCTAACATCTCAGAGAGGCGATTGGTGGTGTTGTTCATGGAGGGTTTATTGGAGCCTATGAGAGGATGGATAGAAGCCTTTGATCATCCTACTCTTCAAGAGGCTATGAAGAAGGCTAGGAGCATGGAGTTTGTGGCACCAAAAAACAAGGGCTCACATAAGGATGTCCCTTCAACAAGCAATGAGACTCCTCAACAATTAGACAAGAAAAAGAAATTAGCACCTATGATGGATGAGGAGACGCGAGAAGATTTGAGGAAGAAGAAATTATGCTATTGGTGCAAGGATCCTTACAACAAGGATCATGATTTCCCTTTGAGACCTAAGGGCAAGGAAAACCGTTTCATGTGGGCTTACTTTGAGGACTCTGATTTTAATGAGGAGGACCAATAGGATGCTTTAGGGGTTGATCAGGATGAGAAGACATCTGCTTCCATGGTGTATCTTGCCAATGTTTAGGATGATACTACATTCAGGTTTAGAGGGATAGTTGATGGACAACATTGCATTGCTATGCTTGATACTAATGCAACACATAACTTTATTAATGGAGACTTTGTAGCTAGGTGCAGACTACAAGCCGAGGATTTTGATGGATTCAGAGTTTGAATTGCTAATGGATATATTCTCGCATGCACTAGGAAGATTGCTAATCTCACCTTGAGATTGAACAGCTATGAGTTGCATTCGGATTTTTATGTGGTCAACATGGGAGAGATGGATATAGTTTTGGGAATGAAGTGGCTCCAAGACTTGGGAGTATTTACCCTCAATGTAACTAAGATGGAGATGTCTTTTGAGGTTGATGGTAGGAGGCATGTATTGAGGGGAATTACAAGTGGAGGTTTGCATTCTATCAGAGGGATGGACAGGAAGAGAAGGGAGAAGGTGATTCAGGAGAAACATGAGATGATTTCCAATCCATTGTTTGAGGTGGAAGCTACTTGGTCATATGAAAATCCACTCTATGGCTTGGATGATAATCACTCACTTGATTCTAGTATTGAGATGAGCATTGATGATAGTATTTGTGATCCTTCTAGTGCATCGGGATTGCAAACAGGACTCATGGAGGAGATTTCAGAGGTGTACATGGTGAGGAGTTCTTACAGCTTCATTTTTTATTCTCATGTACATGACTTATTTAGGATGCACAATTCAGGTGCACATATGATGGGTAGTTTGGATGGTAGTTTATCTTGTGCAAAGTTTGTATGCAAGGATGGTCAGTCTCTTGGCTTGCCTCCTCTTGAGTCTTATACTTTTGTGGCACTTGGTGATGGTATTGGGTTGATACGACAGATCCAAGTTGAGCCAGTGTTGTGGGAGCTGATTGGTGATGACGGGGACATTATGCAGTTCTTTTTGTGGGACCCAGGTGGTGAAGTGCTTGAGGACAAGCAATTTCAAGAGGGGTGGACTGTAATGTCCCCATTTTGGAGGTAATTTGATTTAATTAATTTAATTAATTAAGTTGTCCAAAATAATGATATTTCATGAGGATGACTAATTAGTTATTTTAATTAAATTAAATTAAGTGTTAAGTTAATTATTTATAAGGTTATCAAATAAATTAAAATTATAAGGTGACCTTATATTTAATTAATTTAATAAAGTGACTTGAATTATAAAATATCTTATAAAGTCACTTAATAAAAAAATAAAATAATGTTCTATAAGCTTCTGGAGAAATTGAGGAAAAGGAATAAATAGACATCTTGGGCTTCATTTTCATCAGGCAGATTGGATGTTGTTGTTGTCGACATTTCATCTTGTGGAGCCTAGGGTTTCTGCAGATTGCTTCTTGTCATAGGAAATGAAAACTTCCTATTGATAGCAATTTTGAGGGTGTGAAATATCACCTAAATTATTGTAGCTGAGAGAGAGGTTACTTCAGACTTCTCATTTGCACAAAATTTGTGGCCTTTGGCCAATTTTGCTGAAGGTTCAATTGAAGACATTGGAGACATCATTGGAGCTTTGCATCATTCAATAATTTGACATGACAAGAGATCATTGTGCATCTTCAGCTTAGTAGATATTTTTTTTTTTATATTTTAGTCTTAAGGACCAGCTTGGGAAGGCCATTACTTGCTTGTGAAATGATTTGTTTTATATCATAATTGCATTACAAAGTCTACATTTGGAATAGAGTTTTATTTCAGCTTATTGAAGCAAATTAGAGTACAATATAGGAGATTTGGAGATTTATACATACTCATATTTTGTCTTCAGACTTCACCATTTTCAATGACTATTCCATTTGAGGCATCCTTTGCATCAATTTTCATCATAGCTTTAAGGCGCACTATTGAAGAAGGTTGTATGGGAGTTTGTAGGGCATTTTGAGGTTGTTGATATCATTTATCAGAAATTTATCCACATATTGGTGGAGCCTACGATTTTGGTCATTGCTTCCTCATTTTGCATCGATTTAATCATCTATATTGGGCACAACATTCCTTGGGACAAGTCCATCAATTTTGGAGCTGGAGTGGAGTCAATGAAGCTGCATATTATTAATTTCAACCTTCACACCAAAATAGGGGCGATTTCATTGTTGGGGTCGATTTGCCTTCACCAAGGCATGTTTGGATTGATTATTGTTTTCCACTCCATTGTCTCATCAAGGTGATTTGATTCCAGGTTCCTTTTCATTGTTTAGAACTCATTTCCATGTTGTATTTGCATTCATAGGAAGTCTAATTTTCTGTACTCAGAATTTTGGCACACTCAGAAAATTGTAATTGGTCAAGAGTCTCGACCTTGCATTTGCATTTGCATAGACAAATAAAGTGTTGGAGTTCATTTTCAGATTTGTAATAATTTTCCTTAGTTTCATGATCCATGTAGAATGCATGCCAATTGTTTGTCCAAATTCCATTGGTTGTAGGTGTTCTTATTTGATGATCAACTTATTTGACAAGTGTTTGTATTAATGCTGACATGTTGTAGTTGCATATTTGCTGCCATAGAATGCATATAAAGTGTTTGGCATTATGTCTACAAGATGTATTTGTCAATTTCGGTCATGGCCATGTATGAGAAGGGACAAGAACAGTCATTTTACTATGTTTATTGCTTTGTAAATCAACCTTACATCACTTGTAGCACATTAAGCTCTAATTGCAACAAACTGAAGGAATTTCCAAGCAACTAATTCAGACTGATAAACTCATACTAGCAAGCTGGAAGTTTGCATATGAATTGTTTGACAATATTCCTTGAGCTCATCTTCAACATTTTGAGGTCAGATTGGAGCAGGGTCATTACACCTTCATTATTAAACTTGATATGATGAAAGCTTATGATAGGGTTGACTGGAATTTTCTTTTGAAAGTTTTGGAAAGGTTTGATTTCTCTATTAAGTGGTGTAAATGGATCTTCTCATGCCTTTCAAGGGCAATTTCTCTATTATAATCAATGGTTCACCCTTTAGGATTTTTTAGAGCAACACAAGGTGTAAGACAGGGAGACCCTCTTTCCCCTTCCTTTTTATAACCATGGCAAGGAGTAGATAAATAAACGAAAAGCACATTCAAGGTTTATGGCAAGGAGTTTGCATTCCTCATACTAATATGTCAGTAACTCATAACCTCTTTGCAAATGATACCTTACTATATGGGAAAGTGTCTATCTCTAAAGCTAAGAAAATAAAAGGGGTATTGGATAAGTATTCCCTATTGTTAGGTCAAAAGATAAATGTGCATAAGTCCAAGATTTACATCTTCAATACTAAAGTTGATATCAAAAGAAAGATTGTTCACACTTTGGGCTTTCAAGAGACAAATTTACCTTGCAAGTACTTGGGGATCCCTTTTTTCATGGGGAATAATAAACCAGCTTATTAGGTAAAAGTCATTGAGAGAATGAAACAAAGAATTTGTGCTTGGAAAGCTCGCTAGTTGTCCCTTTCAGGTCGCATTCTGCTTATAAAGACAGTTTTATCAGAAATCCCTAATTATTTCATTTCAATCCTTAGGGATCCTAAATCAGTAGTGGAGCAAATAGAAAAAATTATGAGGAGCTTCATATGGAAGGGAAATATGGATGATACCAAAAAATTCCTTTAATCTCTTTGGATAGGATGACAATGGAGAAATTCAAAGGTGGAGTGGGTTTACATGATATTCTAAATGTAACATGGCCTTTGGAGGTAAGGTTATTTGAAAACTTTATACTAAACCAGATTCGAATGGTGTGTGTTGATGTGGGCCAAATACTTAGATAATCAGAATTTGACGAGAATATTCACAATATATAATCCTCCTCAAGGGTTTGCTATGTGGAATTTTATGATATCATGCAATAAAGTGGTCACATCATATATTTCTTGGGAAGTTAATAAGGGTGATGAAGTTAATTTTTGGGAAGACTCTTGGAATGGGCATCCACCATTAAAAAATTATCAAGAATTACAGTCTGCTATTCTGGTTCTATCTCAGCTGTGGGGAATTAGGCTAATTGATTATGTTAGCTCAGTCAATTCTTCATCAGGAAGGGTGATTTGGAAAGAATTTTCTTGCACACAAATAACAATAGATCAAAAGGAGCTTTTACTCAAAATTTTGGGTAGTAGAATAGTGTTTTTATCAGGAAAAGTTGATCACATTATATGGACTCCATCCAAGAATGGAAGCTACTCAATCCAGCAAGGATATAAAGCACTTCTTAATAAATATGATTTAGTTCAGACTTAGAGGACTTACTCTTTTTGTTGGGATAGTGCAGTTTTTCCAAAAGCGGGCAGTTTTGCATGGCTAGCCTTAAGAAAAAGAGCACTCACAAGTGATCAACTTGTAAAACTAGGAATAGAAGATCCTTTTAATTATGTCTTGCGTAATCAAAAAATAGAAGATTTTGATCATTTGTCCTTGCAATTCCCTTTTACTCAACCTTGCTAGTTATTTGTCTTGCAAAAAATGAGTTTTTCTACTCCATTACCAAATTCAATATGGGAACTTTTTACCTCGTGGACTGTGTTATATAAGACCTCCTTTTTTGCATGTATATGGTGGGTAATTCCAACAATGGTAACATGGTCTATTTGGTGGGAGCGAAACAAGTGCATTTTTAGAAATGTCTCAGCCTCTAATCAATTAGTTCATGCTACAATAGAGAAATCAATCATAGAGGCAGTGAATGCCTGGGTACAAGATCAAAAGAATGTTGGTTCTCTATTTTTGTCATGGGATAACATTATATTGAAGAATTGGCAGGGTTTAAGTCTTCCTTTTAAAGGAAGCCTGAAGTAGCCTTACAAGGCAAAGGTGGATAGGAAAATAATAAAGTGGATACCATCAATGTCAAGTTTCTATAAATTGAATTTTGATGGAGCATCTAGAGGAAATCCAAGTACTTCAGGGGCAGGGTTATGCATCAAGGATACAAGGGGTTTTGCGAAGGAAGCTAGATCAATCATTCTACCACCTGGCACAAATAATATGGTAGAGTCATTGGCAATCCTCTATGGTCTACAGCTTGCAAGAAAACTCCAAATCAATGCAATTCACATAGAAGGTGATTCCTTAATAGTGATAAATGCATGTAAAGAAAGAAATTGTTTTAGTTGGAATATTAAATATGGCTTGCAAAGTGTATGAAAGATCTTAGATGAATTTGATTCTTACCAAATATCCCATACGTATCAGGAAGGAAACAGGGTTGCAAACCATCTAGCTAATATGGGATGTGATAAGGTAGAAGTGTGCCTCATGGAGAATGATAATAAATTAAATTCCTTTCCATACCTAATGGGAATAATAGAAAGTGAAATATTTATCTAGATTTAAATATATTCAACGATTATCTAAAGGGTATTTCAATTGTGGTGGGGTTAGTAAATTTTGGATAGGTTTATGTCGTCACTCTAGGTTCATCATAAATGCTCTAAGCATGTGGATATCGGCTAGCGTCAGCATGGGCCAAGTTTCATTGGATTTTATTCAAATTTGGAGTGTGTTAAAAAGAAATTTTCCTAATAGAGGATGATGACCATAGCAAAAAGGGAAATAGTTGCTTTCATCTACTTTAAATGGGGAATAAGGAGTTGTTTGTGTTTAATCAGTAACCATTAAATTTAAAGCTTGAATTAGATATCTTCTTGCTTTGTTGCAAGCTTTTCATCTTAAAAGGGGTGGCTATCTAGATTAGACATGTGAATTAGAAGAATATTGCATTCATACATGAAAGGGTGTGATTTGATGGTCTAAATGTGTAATTGTCAGACAACTCCTCATTCCCTAGGGATATTTGTATCGTTGTGCTTAAGTTTCAGATGAAGGATGATCCTTTCAAGGAGTGTTGGATTGTTTCAAGAGAGTGAGAGATCATGTTTTAAATGCTAATCTCTTTTTTTGATGTTTACAGGATTAGAATGGTACAAATCTTACTGTGTAATGATGTTGCAACATTAATTCATTAGCAGGGTAATGATGTTTAGGAATGGGTTGGTTTTAAACTGATGCGGCTAATGAACATCATGTCATATATGTGTCATCTCCTTTTTTTTGCACGTGTGAAAAGATTGTTAAATTTGGAGAAAATCAAACCATTGTGTGACAAAAAATTGCAGCATGCTTTATGCCTGGTGATAAGCAGCAAGAGTCTTCTTTTGAATACAAAGGAGAAATTAAGTTCAACTAGAAATATTGCACACTGTGTTAGAGGACGGCCATGGAGTATTTTCCACGAAATTATAGGGTATGGTTGTCGGTTCTCGAATGGGAATTTCCCTTTTCAGATTTGATTGGAGATGCTGAGCTGGCTCAAGTTTTCAAAATGCACTATTTCCAGTTTCAAATAAGCATTAAGAGGATTTTAGGGAATGAAATTTTATACCCCCAAGCGAGAAGGTGTATCTTTCCTTCACAAATGATTTCCATCTTTCTGTCAAACATGTTTGATCTCCTACAATCGATTCTAGTGTTGCAAATAATTGCTTGTAAGATGGTAAAGGATGTGTTTTTGTTGGACAATAGGCTCCTGAGGATAGTGCAAGGCTATGATTTGTGGAAAGGCCAAGGAAGAATTGGGGGTTTTTTCCCAGGACATTTCCTCCTGAATGATAATGTTTACATATCTATTTTGGATGCAATCAAAAATACACTTGAAATTCAGAGCTTTAGGTATTTGCAACTAGCCTTGGACAGGCATAGTGGAGTTTTTGGAGAAGATATAGTGGAGGAGACAAAGAGGATAGTTAATGCCATATTAGCTCTCATTTCACATGATCATCAGGAACTGGTAGTGGTTCATCCTCCTCAGGAAACTCAAGGCTCTCATGCAGTGGTGGGTACTTGACCTATTCAAGTTAATCTAGACAATGCTAGTTCATTCTTTCGTCCTCTAACTACACGCATTCCAAATCTCAATGCTCCATTTCCAGGGCAAGGCAGCGAAGAAGGTTTCCTTGAACAACAAGGAGAGAATGATATTCAAGTGGATAGTATGGAGGAGTAACTTATGGGTGTGTTAGAATTTTTTTTTATGGTTGCATAATAGGGCTATAAAATGTTGAAAAATTGACTGTAAAAGGGGAATCCAAGCTAAATATGGGATTTTGTTGGGTATAATCATGTTTTAAAATTTGCTTTGTCAAAGCTAGGGTTAGATAATTTTGATATATGCAGGACTAGCATATTGCTAAATCGGGCTGATAAGAGCCTATCAAATTTTTTGTAATCCTCTACTTTTATATTAATATATATATAGGCTTTTGCCTTTCGCAAAAAAAAAACCCATTTAATTAATTTTCAAGTTAGTGTAAGTATTCTAATAACAAGTTCACATATGATAAAATTTGTAATTTGTAATTTATCTTAAGAGAAAAAACCAATATTTATTAGACATAAATTACAAAGATTTAAAAATATTTATTACAGATAAATCAAATAAATCAAATAAATAAATCAAAGATAAAAATAATAATAAATAAAACAAAGATAAAAAATAAATTAAAAGATCAAATAAATAAATCAAAGATAAAAAATAAATTAAAAGATGAAATAAACAAATCAAAGACAAATAAATAAATAAATTAAAGATTAAAAAATAAATTAAAATATGAAATAAACAAATCAAAGACAAATAAATAAATTTAAAGATCAAACAAAAGAGATTTGATGTGAAAGAGAAAATCAAAGATAAATCACAAACATCAAGTTAAAAGATCAAATAAATAAATCAAAGATAAAAGATAAATCAAATATATGAACAAACTAAAAGATCAAATAAATAAATAGAAAATAAAAAATAAATTAAAAGATGAAATAAATAAAATGAATGATAAAAAATAAATTAAAAAATCAAATAAATAAATAAAAATATTTGTTTACAAAGACAAATAAAAGATATATCACAAAGATTTTAAAATCTTTACCATAGATAAATTAAGAGATCAAATAAATAAATCAAAGATAAAAGATAAATCTAATCCTAACCCTAATTAAAAGATCAAATAAATAAAAAGATTTAATCACAAAGACTTGAAAGATAAATGAGAGATTTAATCACAAAGATAAAATCAATGAGAAAGTAAAATCAAATATTTAAAATATAAATGAATAAGAAATATTAAATAAATATATCTCGCAAACATTTGAATATGTAGGTTTAAATTAGGGTTATGGTTAGGGCCTAATTAGGTTTACGATTGAATTATGATAAGGGTTTGGGCTATGGTTAGGGTTAGGGTTCAATTACAGTTGCAATTCAATTAAGATTTAGAATTAGGGTTACAGTCTAACTAGGGTTACAATTCAATTAGGGTTACGATACAATTAGGATTAGGGTTCAATTAGGATTATAGTTAGGGTTTAATTAGGGTTAAGTATATAGTTTAATTAGGGTTACTATTAGGGTTAGGGTTAGGGTACAATTTGGGTTGGGGTTAGGATTGAATTAGGTTTAGGATTAAATTAGGGTTGAGGCTACAGTTCAATTAGGGTAAGTGTTCACTTAAGGTTATGATTAGGGTTAGGTTTTGGGTTACTATTCTACAATTAAACTTAAGGTTAAGGTTACAATTGGAGTTAAAATAAGGTTATGATCAAGATTATTAGGATTAGGGTGCAATTATGTTTAATTAACATTCAATTAGGGTTACTTTTAGGTTTATGTTGCAATTAAGGTTTAATTAAGATTCAATTACGGTTACAACTAGGATTCAATTATGGTTAGGAATATGATTAGAAAAGGGTTAATGTTCAATTACAGTTTATTATGATAAATGTTAAGATTCAATTAGGGTTAGGGTTCAAATAGGGTTAGGCATCAATTAAAGTCACAATTAGAATTAGAGCTCAATTAGGGTTAGAGATAAGATTAGATTTAGGGTTCAATTAGGGTTCGCATTCAATCAAGGTTTAATTAGGGTTACAATGTAATTTAGTTTATGATTTAATTAGGGTTATTGTACATTAGCATTCAATTAGGGTTAGGCATCCATTAAGGTTAGGGTAAGGGTTTTATGATAAACCTTGGGGTTATGGTTATAATTGGGGTTCAACTAGGAGTAGAATTAGAGTTAGGTTTAGTATTCAATTATAGTTAAGATTTGGGATCAATTAGGGTTACGATGCAATTACAATTTTATTATAGTTAGGTTCAATTAATGTAAGGGTTAGTTTGAGGGTTATGATCTAATTAGCTTTAGGATTAAATTAGTGTTCAAATTTAGGGTTATATTTAATTATAATTAGGGTTATGGTTAAATTAGGGTTATAATTTAATTAGTAGTATGGTTGCAGTCCAATTATGGTTAGTGTTCAGGTAGGGTTAAGCTTAGGGTTCAATTTGGGATAGGGTTTAATAAGGGTTAGGTTTTAATTAATGTTAGGATTTAATTAGGTTATTGATTAAGATTAGGGTTAGGGTTCAATTAGAGTTATAGTTTAATTATGGTAAGGGTTAAGGTTAGGATTAAGTTTCAATTACAATTAGGTTTAGTCTTTGAGTTAAGGTTATACATTAAAGCGTGGGGTTAGGGTTATGTTTTTGGTACAAATAGGATTAGCATTTAGGTTTAATTAGGTTTAGGGATATTATTTGCTTACATTAGGGTTATAATTCAATATACATTGTCATCATTCTAACATTATCACTATTTCTAACCCCAAACCTAACTATAAATCTATCTCTAATCCCAACCTTAATTCTAAATCTAATAGTAATTCTAATTCTAACTTTAAACCTAACCTTGTTTATATCCCTAACCCTAACTCTAAATTAATGCTAACTCTAACACTAATTATAACTCTAACCCTAACCCTAACCACAACCCCAAAACTAACACTAATTATAACTCTAACTCTATTCCTAAGTATTACTCTAATCCTAACCCTAATCTTAACCCTCTTTCTAAAACTAACACTAATTTTAATTGTAACACTAATTATAATTGTAACACTAATTTTAATTGTAACACTAATTATAATTGTAACACTAATTTTAATTGTAACACTAATTTTAATTCTAACCCTAACCTTATCCCCAACCCTAACTCTAACCTTATCTACAACCATAACTCTAATTCAAAGCCTAGACCTAACCCTCACCCATATTCTATCTCTAATTCTAATCCTAACGCTAAACTCAAAGTGTAATTCCAACCCTAACCCTAACCCTAACCCTAACCCTAACCCTAACCCTAACCCTACCATAACCCTAACTCTAATTATAACCCTAATGTCAATTTTAACCCTAATTTTATCTCTAACCTAAACCCTAATCTTAACCCTACCATTGATCCTAATACATTCTTTAATCCTAACCCTAATCCTAACTATAACCCTAAACCTAACAGTAAAATTTTTGTCTTCCATCTTGCAATATGAATGCTACTAGCATATATATTTTTATTAATAATAAATAAGAACACCGAGAGATATCCTTCTGGAGGTTTCTATTGCACTTTTATGTGACTAATTGATTAAAACATAGATTCCTTGAGAAGGAAATCTCTCGACATTTTTATAGACGCCTTGAGAAGGCTATCTCTCGACATTTTTATATATTATTTTGTCACCTCCCATTTTAAATAAATTGTGACTTTAGAGGTCAAGGGTTACCATTGACCTTGAAATTATTAAGGCTTATAGCACTAGATGAAAAAATATATAAATCATAATTTGAGAGATTGGGTTCTTCGTGTTGATCACAATGTCATTAGAATTTATGTTTTCATATTTGTTCCCCAAAAGTTGCCAAAGTGGGTACTAAACAAGGAGACATGGTTGTACTTTTGGAAGTAATATGGCAAATGTATAAATCTAATCAAGTGCATTTAAAAGAGTACAAGAAGTAATACGTCTTGCCCCCACAAGCCTAATTTTTAGATTTTTCCAATTTTGGTTAAAGAAGGTTATGACAAGTTGGATGAATTAATAAAAAATTACATGAAAACCAAAGATTCCAGATAATTTGACCGAGAGGGTTTATTGATAGTATGAGGGAAAATGTTAAAATATAAGGGTACAATAATTAGTAATTATAGAGAGAATATTTGATTAGAAATTGTTTTGACTTAATAGAGAATTAAGAGAGAAAAAAATAGAAGAATATTATTTGGGTGGAAAAGAGAAGAAAGTTAAACAACCCCAAATATAAGGAATATTTTTATATGTTCAAAATGTAATTAAGAGAATAAAAACTAAGCTAGGAAATGATAACACATTAAGAGTAATTCCACCTAGGTTAATATAGGTAGAGCTCAAGGTTACATTGGGATTTTAGAGGGAACACTAATTTTTTCACTTGATTTACTTAGCTAATCAGTGATCATGTATGTAATGTATTTTATTTGATAGATCTTCTCCTAAAATAAAGTTGTCAACATCATAATCTATATTTAAGGGTAAATCTCACATGGTTGAAATAACTACACAAAAATTAGTTATTTATCCCAACATAGAAGGTTTTGAGGATGATATATCAAAATATGATCTCATCAAGGATGTTTGGATTCCCTAGTGTACCAATGGAGGTGTTTTACTACAACTCTATGAGCCCACACAACTATGGATCTACTATAAAATGACCCTATTATGGAGGATATGCGAAATAATTCTTGTAAATAATTCTTGATAGATGATGAATTCATCAAGATTGATGAATCCAAGATGCTAGTCTTCAAATTAAAAATTTAATCTAAAATTAAAGAAAGATATAGAGAAGGGTGACACATCAAAATTGGCTACTAAAGAGAAAGACATACCTTTAGTTCCCTCAAAGAATTTAATTTTGATACCAAGAAGATAACTCCTAAGGAGAGAAGAAAACTAGTTGAAGATAGGGGATGTCTCCTACTACCAACATGGGATGTAGCATATGTCATTAAATTTGGCACTGTAAAAATAAGTAGAGATGAGAGGGATACATTTGAAGATGCAAAACAAGAAAATAAATTCTACTTTGGCTCAAATTTACATCAAAAATATGAGACCTTGGAAACGTGGGCCATTGCACCTAAACACAATAAGCCACAAGTATATCAAATCCCACAAGAATGGAGAAGGAAATTGATTGTGTGAGGATTTAGGGACACTTCAAGCCCTCGAGTAGAATTGTTGGTAGTGTAGCATATTTGGTGAAATAGACACAAAGAGGTTGCATGTTAGAATATTATCATTGATGTCAAAAGGGTATGGATGAGTTTGTTAGATATTTTCATTGACATCAAAGGAGATTATTGAATTATGTTGCTAAAGAAAATCAAAAGAATATGGATAAGATTGTTGGAAAGCATATTGTAATTGATGTCAAGGGAAAAATGAGGTAAATTGTTAATGCCAAAGGCCACTAATAATTATCTATTTTTTGGTAGCATATTGTTTTTGATAAGGAAAATCAAGTTTTGAAGGGGCCCTGAAACCCTTTACAACGACGACAAGCTGCAAGAAAAACTAAGCAAATAACACCAGCAGCCCAAAAAACCAAAATGTTGACAATAGATAAAACTAAAGAAACCCATTAGTATACCAACAACAAAAAACATTAGCACCCAGGTTGATCAAGCAAAAGAGTCAACAACAGCTACAACATATTTTCCAAAACATTCACCAAGGCCATGTTCTACTCGATGACCCCCTCATGCATCTTCACAACCTCTTTCAGCTCATCAAACGAAAGAACAACCCTCTTCTTAGTCCTACTCCTCGTCCTTAGACACGGTCCGGCCTTCACATCCTTTTCCAAAGCTAGAGTAGAATCCACATTTTTCTCCACCAGTTTCAAGCAATTAACATCTTCAATTGATTTCTCAATTCCCCCTAACTCCAAAGATTTACCTGTCCATTTCAAGGCTTTTTCGTTTAAAATGGAAAGACCCTTAGCAGTGGTCTTCAAGGAATTGTTGCTAATGCTTACCACAGTTTTCAAATCCTCTGACAGCTTACCAATTTTGTCCTCAATACTAACAACTCTATCTCCAAGAATCTTATTAACCATCAATTCCAAAGAGGAAATCCTCTCCTCATGAGAAAAACCCCCAGGAAATCAACATCAACAACTAATTTATCTAGCATTACATTCATAGTTTTCACCTTACCTTTAATCACCCATTCCTTCGGTGCACCGAGATCATTTACCCACATAAGATATCCTACAATTTTTCCACACAGATGTGAGCTCCCTTCACTTGAGAACATCATTACTTGAGAGAAATTTTGTGTTTCCCGTCTAGGTCATATTTGGGCAGTACTTGCATTGACCTCATCGGGTGGCCGAGGGCGTCTCAGTTGCCTTGGCCGAGGGGCGTTTCTGCACGCTCCCTCTTCTGCTCTCATCTTCTTCCGTAGAGTCCGCAGGCAGCCCTCGTGCCTCAGCCTTAGTCACTCTCGCCCACATCAGGTAGGTTGGCCGATTCGGCCGAAACTTCCAGAAATTGCTCCATCTTACATAGCCTCTCTGCTTAGGAGACAAGAGATGATCCATGTGGGGTCCAGAGTCCCACAGGTAGCTGGGCTCAGGCCACAGACCTCCTGGGCCTTGGACTTAGGGAAGTAGTTCTCACACTGGGACTAGTATCCCATGAGGGCCTTTTAGAACTCCCACATCTTTAGGAACCTTTACACCAATCGCAGGGGATCTCTCCACCACACCAACCTTCCCGGGAATAAAGTCCCCAATAGGGGAACTCTTCACGACGTCCACAATTTTAGGAACCTCAACACCAGTCGCAGGGTAGCTATCCACCACACCATCCTTCCCAAGACTCGAAGAGGGCTTCACACCCATACCAGGAGTATCCACCTCATTCACCAAATCAACCTTTCTGTTTGCAAAATATTTATCTTTCCTAGGGCCTTTATATTTCCCCTTAGAATTCTTCTTCCCAGAGTGGACCATGGATTCCCTCAAATCAACATCTGTCTCATAACCCTTTTTCCACTCTTCATAATCATCTAACCCTTCCTCAGACACACCTTCATCCACATACATTTCATCAAAATCTGAGTCTTCTTCCTTAAAACTACCTTCCCATTCCACAGTAGAGTCCCCTATTCCATAACCAAAATTATTAACCCCCTTCTTGCCAGGGGTTTTAGGGGAAACAGGGATTAATTTAAGCTTAATATGAGAAAACAACAGACTCATAAGACCTTCATGCAGAATTACCTTCTTTTGGTAGCATATTTTTTCTCTAATATTTTTATGTGCATTCATAAGATCAAATGGATATGATAGAAAAATATCGAGCATCATGGTTCCTTTCAAATGAGGATGAAGATTGATTTTATAGAAGATGCAGGTTTGATGTACGATCAAGATTTAAGAACTGAAAAGATCAATGGTGGAGAATTGATGAGTGGAATTGATTAATATGTTAACTGGATGCATGATTTCAGATAACTAATTACATGATTCAATTAAGAGAATTGATTAGGATGATAACTCAGATTGACTGTTAGTGAGTTGGATTGATTGGTGAGTGGATTGAAACTAATTGACTAGTGGACTAAGAGTAAGTCTCAATTAGAAGATGAGTTTGAAATGCATGAGATTTAATCATTAGTTAAATTAATTAATTATTAAAGACATGTGCAATCCCAAGGTCATACACGATAGCAACAAGGGGTCCTACAACATCACTATGCTGGCAGGTGTTAAGGGACTTTTGTTTCATGCTCTTACCATCACTGGCAACCGTAGTTTCCAAGGAAGAAGTTTTCTAAGGCAAAGTAAGGTGTTTTTGACATCTACGACTTGCAGGAGCCAAGTTACATTGAAAACAACATGCCAACTACTTTTTTGAATGATATTCTACTCAATATTTCTTTTCCAAATAATATTTTTTTGAAGTGAAAGGTATTTCACCCTATTTTTCATAGGTCGTCAAGGAATGTGCAAGCTATTCGAGCGAAGCAAGGGTTGGGTAAAGATTTGTTTCATAAAGATATCTCGTTTAGGGTTTCCTTTCCAAATAATATTTCTTTGAAACAAGTTGCATATTGTTTTCCTCCAAGATAGCCATGAAAGCCTAATGCATCCTTGCATTGGGTGTGGAAAGAAACATCTCACTCTCCTCTGCAATTTGGTGGCCACAAAGGGCATTCTGGGTATCAAGGTTTCATGGAGATAACTCTACCAAAGGAATCTTTGAGGTTGCAAATTCAAGATCTTCATGAAAATGCTCTAATATATAATTTTTGGAATTATTTGCCTCATATTAATGTCATTAAAGATTTAATTTACATAGATCAAGGTAATGGTTTTTTCATTGTTCTTTTTTCATCAAAAGAGTAAAGAGATGCAGTGTTTAAGGTTGAATTGTAGGTCTTTGAGGGATCTGGTTTATTCATTCAGCCATGGATTCCAAATTTTGACCCTTCCATTTCCTAGATCAAGTTTGTCCCATTATGGATCCAACTGCCATCTATTCCTTTGGAATACAGAGAGCCAAAAATTGTGGAAACCATGACAAATAAGTTGTGTATCTTTTTAAAGCATGATATGGAATTTTTTAAGAGGTCAGCTAAACCTATTAGGGTTTGTGTGCTCTTAGATATAGCAAAGGCCTTTCCTACTAATATTTGTATTAAATCAAAGTTTGGGTCCTAGGTAAGGAAGGTTTTAATTGAAAACCCTCATAATGTATGCATGGGTTGTCATGTGTCTGGTCACTCATTTAAAAATTTTAAAGAATCTGAGTTACCTAATGATATGGTTCTTTCTAATGACATACATAAAGATTCTTTTCAACAAGTCTCAAATGAGCCTCTTGTCTTTGCTAGTAAGGCATTTCAAGGGGGTGTGGCTTCTTCTCGACCATCATGTTCAAGTTATGGTGATTATGACTTGGTGTGTAATAGTTAGTCTTTTTTCCAAGAATTATTTGAGCCGCATAATTTTTCTCCTAAGGTAGCTAATGGGGGTTTTCATTTTTCTTCTCATCCATCAGATGTATCTCTTGATGTTCATGACTTGGCATGGATCAAATGTTCACCGAGTTGTGATCCCCTAGAAAAGGGTATGTCTATTGTAATTTCAAACTACATGAGGTCAATGTCTTCTACATCTCAAACCTCATAATCAAATACTTCCCAACAAGAGTTGGTTTCTATTAACTTTATACCTTTCCAAGCTAAGAAAGTTGTGGTTCATTCAACTAAGGTTTCTAGGGGAAAGGTTTATGTTACAAAACATACAAGTTGTCAAGGTATGGGAATGCAGTTCTCAATTTTATCAGATGCATGGAGGCATAAAAGGGTTGTTTCACTTAAGGTAGTTGATAGGTGTTTGCACTTCTATACGCCACATTTTTCCTTGTCTAACATGCAACATTTAGATGGTTTAATTTCATCTTTGATGTGGGGAAATTTTGCATTGATTAAAGTTGCATCTCAAGG
>VDFB02048563.1:0-21110 GCA_007258455.2 Sequoia sempervirens
AAATCACACATCAAAGAGAGGGAAAAATGTTGTGTTGTTAGTAGATAGGGGTTTTCCTTGGTCAAACCCCGTTTTGGTAATCAAACCTTGAAATAAATAGAAATAGAATGAAGGAATGATGAATGAACAAATATGCTATGTTGCAACTCACCAAACCCTTGGAATAAAAGTTGAAATCTTGTATGAAATGGCTAGCATGAATGTAGATCTTGACTCTTGATTGTATGTTGTAGATCTTAACTTGAATGTTTGTTTGAATAATAAGAACCAACATCACAAATGCTAGCTCAAAAACAAACATGATGCATGATGACTTTGACATGATGCTCTAAAATGCTTAATAATCAGCTCTTGAATTGCTAGAATGCTTGAACGCTTATATCACACTTGCTTATTAAAGTTGCTAGGATAAAGTATGTGAAATAACCTTGTATTTATAAAGTTTGTTTATGCCAAATTTATCGAAATTACAACACTACAAGCTGATATATTAGATCTAGGATAATAAAATATCGCCAAAGAATTTGATTCAAATTAGGTCTTAGTTAAAGTGAGACTCGTATGCCAGTTGTTGAGTATGAGTCCTAGCAGCTAAAACCTAGGACATAGATTTCTAGGAGTGTCATGTTTAATGTACAACTTGAAATCAGGTCCCAAGACCTAGGTGGGACTCATACACCCAGGGTTGCGTATGAGTCCCAAATCACCAAATCTGGAACACATGACCCAAAACATTGAATTATGATTGGTTATTTGATAAGTGTCGAGATTATCCATGAAAAGGTGCAATTAATAAGGCTTGTGGATGCAAAATAGGACCAATTAAAGCATAAATAATCCCAATTAATTAATAAAGCCCTAGATTAATGTGAAATTGTAAAGATACACATTACAACACCCTAAAGAAGACACAATTAGGTCTATTTAGTTTAAAAGGGCCCTAAACTTAATTTGAATGTGTAAAACACATTACAACACTAAATCAAGGCAACATTAGGCTCAATCTAAGATTAATTATTCCCAAATTAAGTGTGAAAAAAGGATTTTTTTTCTACACTAGAGTTGAGAATGAATTTCCAAGAACTTGAAAGAATTTAAGGACATTCAAATTGGAATTCTTTGTCACACCCAACATGTGTTATACCTCAATTTTCCCAATACTTGTTTCCAATGCCAAACTGTTGAGCACAAGATTAAAGAACCCTTCTGTAGACACCTTGGACCTCACTCATTATGGAACAAACTAGGGGACTAGAATCCTTCTCCTCCCCCTTGTTATTGCTTTAGCCACTTAACGGTCTTGTATTTGCTTCTATATTTTTATACTCTAGGTTGTAGCCTAGTGTGGACTCTAAGGATGTGACTTTCTCCACCCACATTTTTTTTATAAATATGTGTAATATTATTTTATAAATGACAAACTAAACACTTATTAAAGAAAAACCCACGTGAGTCAACATAATTTGAACCATTGCAAAGTGTTTCAGCTCAAGTATTAGCTTTATGTTGTAGTTTTATGGGTTGTACAATTGACTCTTTGTAATCAGTTGTAGAAATGTTGCTTAGTTCTTATAATTGTCCTTATTATTGAGTTGTTTTGCTGCCTCTGTGACTGGTTCCTAAGCTGATCAACTATTCTTTCAGCTACTCCTCTGATAGCTTACTCTTGTAAATTTCTTTGCTTTGTTCAATTAAAATAAAAAATATTTCCCTTCAAATAACCTTAAATTACATAATTGCAAGCATGGATATAATATTAATATTAAAAATCTAGAAATAGGCTTTTCTTGAATACAATACTGCCCAGTCACGAAATATAGATAGTTTTGTCCAAGTGTTTTAATTGGGGCCACTTGGCAACACGTAGCTACCTTATCCCTCAGACTCTGTTCATACTCTCTCTTGATTTTTCAGGGATGTAATGCAGAAAATCCAGCCCAAGATTCAATATATATAGTTATATGCAACATAAAATTTACAAAACAAAGAAGTTCAAGCAATGGAACTATTCACGGACATATCAACTTCTATGATGTCTGTTCTGTTGGTAGGAGCTACCACAATGTTTCTTGTGGCAACAATTCTACTAAAACGCCATAGAAATTATAGGACCCATCTCCCTCCAGGCCCCAGAGCTATTCCTGTAATTGGCCACTTTCATCTTCTCATAGATAAAACCAGGCCAATTCACCAGATTCTAAGTTCACTCTCAACACTCTATGGACCTATTATGCATCTAAAATTTGGTAGCTGCCCTGTTTTAGTGATAAGTTCTTCGGCTTTAGCCAAAGAATCTTTTACAGTAAATGACAAGTCTTTTGCATCTCGCCCTTCTCTTTCACAAGGTCAGCATTTGGGTTACAATTATTCTATGCTGGGTTGGGCTCCTTATGGCCCCTATTGGCGAAACGCTAGAAAAATCTGTGTACTTGAGCTTCTATCTTCCAAAAGAATCCAAGCTTCGGGAACCAAGAGAAGGCAAGAAATTTATGCAGCAGTAAATTCTTTGTTTCAGCAGGCACAGTTGCAGAGTATTGTTAACATGAGAAGCGTTTTGTCCAGATTGACTTTCAAAATTCTGATGACTATGATTATAAATGAGAAGTACTTCGGAGAGGAATCAGGGGTTTCGGTAGATTTAATTACCCACCTGATCGAAGAATCCTTTATGCTTCATGGAGTAATTGATATTGGGGATTATATTCCCTGGTTGAAGTGGTTTGATTTGCAAGGATATGAGAAGGCTATGAAGAAGGTACAAAAGAAATTAGACCTGTATCTCCAGCGAATTGTCGAGAAGCACAGGGAGAAAGGATTAAAAGACGGGGGAGAGATGGAGGACTTTGTTGATGTGCTGATCTCACAGGCAGAGAAGAATGGTGAAGCAATTCCTGACAAAGATGCATTTATTAAAGCAACTGCTATTGTAAGTGCTTTTACTTTTCCAGTTTTTGACATTCTTGGTTTACAATTTCTTATGTAGATATTTTAGATACTTAGGACAGTCTGGAGACTCAGCTGTTTGATTTATATTAGGACTCGTAGAAACTGCCTCTAATGACGTCTGATTAATTAGTTACCAACCTAATGAACATGATAGCCTAGTTGCAATAATGCCACATGAAGCTTGTGTTTCATATTTCTTGCCTTCAAATTTGGTCATAACTGCTGATGCAGAACTCTGCACCTAACACCAATTATGTTTTGCATGGAAGATATAGAAGACAGTTAAAAGAAACCAGCCGGCAGAGAAAATAGATCAGCAGCAATAAATAAGTAAGCAATAGAACCCAAAAGATATTTAATAGGAGAGCAATCCCCAAAAATAACTCAACCATTCAATGGAATATGAATTGGCCATTTTCAACTGTCACCGAATTCTTGAGTGTTTATCTTATGTTTCTATGCGACTGTTTAAGTGTGTTTTCTGTTTAAATTTGAGCCGTTGGAGTTTTCCCACGCAAATTTTTAATTATGGGAAAAGGATCATTTGAAATCTTTCTCTATTTTAAAGGAGTAGCTATTGTTTAAGAGTTGAAAATAAGCTGTGAAAAAGAGGAGGGCTGAAAATAAGACGTGGCTCCATAAATTTTTTTCTCAATTAATTCCTAAATAAATTGAGGAGCGACTGCTAACCAAAATAAACTAAGCAACCGCATGAAAACCTGCCCTTAATTTTTTATTTATTTATCAAATTTTTGCCTTATTTACTAGCCCTTTGGCTTGCAGAGATAATGTAAGTATGATGTTGGAACCAGTAGCAATGTGAATGACTGGTGAATATCTTCTAATGTGATAAATTTTATAAATATTTATACGTAAATACATTTCTTGAGCTAAAACCTCTCCAATCATTTCTTACCATCATCAATATGCTTCATAGTAAGTATTGGTCTAAATAAAAGATGGGTAATATTAAGGGGAGGGTTCTAGGAAAATTCATCGTCAGCAATTCACTAAAGGAAAATTCACCGTTGTCAAGTAAAATTTACCGCCAACAATTCACAGTGGTGAATTTTACTTGACCACAGTGAATTTTCTGCGGGTGAATTTTCCATGACTCCGTCGTTCCTTCATTAAATTGCTGACGAATTTATGTATGCCTAAGAGGAAGGATCATCTTACTGCAATTGTGTCCCAAATACTAACTTGCCAACTTTGCTATGAGATTTGAAATTTAACTATGACAAATAGTTTTTTCATAGACCTATTGATTTAGAAGAGGAGTTGAGAGACAACCTGGCATCAGTCTAGGACAAAGCCCCTCCGTTGGACCAAGGTATAAATACACTCTTCCGACATCAATCTATCCCTGCAAAGCCCCTGTCTTTGATCAAGACATAAATGCCCTAAAGGCCCTCGAATTCTTCAAGCCATCCATCCAGTGTTTAGAAGTGAGGGTCTGAAAACCTCTTGAATTTTGATAACAGTTTGGTAGAGCAAAATGTTAGCAGCATGGATAAACATATATGATTTTTCATGGGTTCTAGGAAAATTCACTGTTAGAAAATTTACCGTTAACAATTCATCGCAGGAAAATTAATAGCCATGACAAATTCATCCTACGGAAAATTCACCACCAGTAATTCACCGTCACAAAAAAATTTACGAAGTGAATTTATAATGATGGTGAATTTTTCCACAATAGTAAATTTTCCGACAATAAATTGCTGGCTGTGAATTTGTCTGAGCCTTTTTCATGACATCCCTGCCCAAAAGATCACTTGAATGGTCAATATAAGACAATCAAATTAGCTTTTTGCAAGGTTTGATTGTATCTCTTTTTCCTGTTATTAATATGTATAGCTTTGCAGGTTATGTTTAGTGCAGGCTCTGATACATCTTCAGTTGCCCTGGAGTGGGCATTGTCATTGTTATTGCAACATCCCCATGTAATGAGGAAGGCGCAGGAGGAACTTGATTTTAAAGTTGGACGGAAGAGACTAGTGGAGGAGTCAGATATACCCCAGTTAACATACCTGCAAGCAATAGTGAAAGAGACTCTGCGTCTTTATCCACCAGGGCCTTTGCTGATTCCACACAAATCTATAGAGGCTTGCACAGTGGGAGGCTATCATATTCCTGCAGGAACAATGCTGATGGTAAATGCATGGGCAATTCATAGGGACCCAAAAGTGTGGAATAAACCGTTGGATTTTAAACCAGAACGTTTTATGGAGAAGGAGAGAGAGATAGAGAACATCCAAATTACAGAGAATGAGTTTGAGATGATCCCATTTGGGGCAGGGAGAAGAGGGTGTCCTGGTGCTTCTTTGGCAATGTGTATGGTGCAAACAACTCTCGCAAGTTTGTTGCAGAGCTTTGATTGGTTTGTTCCAGATGGAAGAGTCATTGACATGAATGAAGGGATTGGCTTGACAATGCCAAGGGCAGTGCCTCGCCTTTCCCATCATCTATATCGGAAATAGCTCTGGCTTTACACAGTTGAACTACTCTGATTTCTTTAATATTTCGATTGCAGAATAAGCTTCATGTTAAGCACAAATAAACAATCTGCTTCAGCTCAAATAAACAATCTGCTTCAGCTTAATGCCAAGGATTATTGAACAGTGTGTATGTTTTTTCTGGACAGACTTTGGAGAGGCTTTTGAAGCTGGTTTGAACGTATTATTTCCATGTAATGTCGCCAAATACGCGGAATATCATGATATCCACTGTTGGAACTGGCATTTGTTTCTAATATATCCTAGTTTATAAAAGTAAAATAAAAAATTCATTCAGATATCATTCCTACCTATTTTTACACTCAAAAGAATTATTTTATTTTATTTTAGAATTATTTTACTTGTTACATGAATACATAAATTTTAATTATCTTTAAAGAAGTATTTATTTTATTGTATTATTTATTTTATTTTTATTTCAGAAATGATTTTATTTCTATATTTAATTTTTACTTTTATTTTTGTTTATACTTCAAAAAATATAGTAAAATCGAGATAAATATTGATTTTCTAATTGGATGGGAACATTTTATTTCCATTGCAATATGTTTTGTCAATTTGATAGCAATTTTTTTTGCATTTGCATTACTTTATGTTTTAAATTTGTATGGAAGTATTTCAAAATTAGATAATACTTAATTTCTTTAAGGAAAAAATCTAAATTTTTCTAAGTTTATTTTATTCCATTATTTAGCACTTATTATTAATTGTTTAATCTTGCCACATACAACTATAATTTGCAGCACATGGCATCCATACACACCCATGCACAAACACATATCCTCTAACATATTAACATACATATAGTTTTCTACTGGCATAATCCTTGAACCTCCTTTAAGTGCAAGTGCTAGTATTTACACTGATTATATTTTTAGTTGATAGGCTACATATAGTGTTGTTCAATGGTTATTGAGTCATTGGAAAAAAACTTTCAACTATCGTTTAATGGTTATGGAGTCATCAGAAAATAACTTTCAATTGTCATTTAATTGTAAATCAACTGTCTTTTACTAGGAAAAGCCTCCAAAATATCAAGTGAAAGCCTCCAAAATCTCACTTATCACATAAAAGACAAATAAATATTCATTTGTCAATTGGATGGAAATTCTATTTTCATTTGCAATTTGCAAGAAGAATACAAAGAGGAGTGTCTTTCATTAGTATCAAAATTGTTAGAAGATGATTGGGGTTAATTGAATTTCACACCTACCTTTATAGTCGAATACAAAATCACAACAATGACATCCAAAAAAGGAAAAGAAACAATTGAGATATCAACACAATCTATAGCGTAGTCATCAAAAGCATCTGAATCCACAACTTCTAGTAAAGAAGAAGATACAACTTACATCCACCTATGATGAGATAGATCATGAGAAACCTCCATCTATTAAAGAAATGGAAGTTCTTTATGGAAAAGGATATCAACTATTAAAATAATTTGGTTATAATGGAAAAGGATGTGGAGTGAAAGAGCAAAGCACTAGAGTTCCCATAGAGCCTAACATACAAGAGACAACAAGAGGTCTTGGATATTTCCCTTCAAAGATAACGAAAGCATTGAAAATCCTTCACTTAATATCAATGTTATCATGCAAGATTCTTCTAAGACAACCCTCAATTTGATGCATCTTGAATTAATAGATACAACAAGTAATGACATGTCAATGGATAACTTTCAAAATGATGATTCTTTGGCATAAATTTTGGGATTTTATGATGTTTACCAAATTACCATCACAATAAAATATTCACCTATTGTTTAAATACTAAGAGATACTTTGGAGAAGAAATCAAATCAAGTGATACCGAACAAGGAAAAAATCAACAATTCCCTAAGGTTCCAAGTCAAAGTACATTACTTGTGGGAGATACTATAAACATACAAATGGATACATCTAATGAAGAGAAGGTGATTCAAATAGGAAAGTTCCTTGATGATGATGAACAAGAAGATCATGCAAAGTTATTACATGACTTTCCTAAGATTTTTTCTTTGACTTATTCAGATATGTCGAGTATTGATCCTAAGATAATTATGCACAATATTATCCTTGAAAATGATGATAAATTGATAAGAAAAAAGATACACAAGATGAATCCTAAGATAGCTTTATTGGTTAAGGTTGAAATTGAAAAGCTCTTAGATGCGGACTTCATACTCCCTATTGATTATTCACCTTGGATATTGAACATTGTAGTAGTGGCAAAACCCAATAATCGTATTAGGATGTGTAAGGATTTCCATGACCTTAACAAAGCATCTTTAAAAGATGATTTTCCCCTTCTTAATATTGACATGATAGTGGATTCAATCATGAGACATGCCTTATTATTATTCATGTATATGTTTTATTAGGATATAATCAAATCTTTATTAACCCCCAAGATCAATATAAGACAACTTTTACTACACCTTGGGGAACATTTTGTTGGGTTGTTATGCCTTTTGGATTGAAAAATGCTAGAGCAACATATCAAAGAGCTATGACATTAATATTTCATGATTTCATACATAAGATCTTTGAAGACTATGTTGATGATATTTTGGTAAAATCTATAACTCGTCACAACCATTTCAAAATCCTTCGGTAAATCTTTGAAATAATTTGTAAGTATAATATGAGGTTAAATTTGAAGAAATGTGTTTTTGGCGTGGATACTGGAATTTTTTTGGGTTTTATAGTGTCATATAGAGGCATTGAGGTGGAAACAAAAAAGATTGATGCAATAATAAATATGCCACCTCATAGGAACATTTCTCAATTGCGTATCTTACAAGGAAAGATTCAAGCTATCAGTCGATTTGTTGCATCATTGGTAGATCAGACTCTTCCTTTTACCTAGCTCCTTAAGAAGGAATTGGAATTTAGATGGAATGAGGATTGTCAAAAAGGTTTTGAAAGTTTGAAATATATCTAGCTAATTCTCTTGTCCTACAACCCATTGTCCAAGGAAAATGCTTCATCCTTTACATATCAACATCAACCCATGCTTTGGCTACATTATTGGCCCAACAAGATGATAATGAAAAAGAACATCTTGTTTAATACATTAGTCAAACATTGACTAATTATGAAACTTGATACAATAATAAAAAATTAATGTTTGGCTCTTGTGTTTGCTACTAGAAAATTAAGATTATTTATTAAATGTAGAAGTGCATGTTGTTACAAAATTTGATCCTCTAAAACACGTTTTTGCTAAAACAGACCTATCAGGACACCTAGCTAAATGGGTTATGTTGCTAACTGAATTTGACCTTAAATTTGTGCCACAAAAAAGCAATTAAAGGTCAAGCATTGATTGACCATTTAGCTGATGCTTCTTCACCATTAGTATTGCCCAATCATGACTCATTCATTGATGAGAATGTGTTGAAAATAGATGACAATAAAATATGAGAGCTATATTTTGATGGTTCTAAGTGTCAAATTGGCTCTGGAGTAGGGGTTATATTGATTCCACCTTCAGGAAAGCCAATTCCCTTATGTTGATTCTATCTAAACTTCCTATGTACAAACAACACTATAGAATATATGGCCATTATTGTTTGAATACGTGCAACCTTATCCTTAGGTGTTCAACACATTCATATGTTCAATAATTCCCAATTAGTCATTAAGTAGATTAATGGGTCTTATCAAGCAAAACATGATAAGTTATCCCAATATAAAAATCTCACAATGACATTTCTAGAACATTTTGAATCTTACACCATTGATAATTTTCCATGAAAGGATAATCAACATGCAAATGTAATGGCAAGTGCTTCTTCTCTTGTCTCTCTTGAAGATCCTTCCATGGATTTCACATTTATTGTTCACACTCTCACAAAACCATCAATAGATGAAATGGTGAAAGAAGAATTGGTTGCCAATATTGAAGTTTCTAGTGAATGATATGTACCAACATTTAATTATTTAAAAGAAGGTACCTTTCCCGAACCAACTACTAAAAAAACTAGAACTCATATTCGGAAACTTGCACTAGATATATAATCCTAGCAGATGTCTTATATAGATGATCCTTCGATGGTCTTTTGCTTATATGCCTTAAACAATTTGAAATTCCTATAGCACTCGAATCTCATGTGGGTGCTTGTGGGGGCCATTTTGGGGGAAGATCGCTAGTTCAAAAATTAATTCACATAGGATATTATTGGAAAAATATTGTTTTGACCATGTTCAAAAATGTCATAAATGTCAAGAGAAAAATACTTTGATTCACACACCTACTTTTTAACTTCGTGCCCAAGTTCCTATTTGGCCATTTTTTAGTATGGGGTTTGGATCTCATTGGAAAGATTTCCCCTCCTTTCTTTAAACACTCGTTTATAATTATGACCATAAATTATTTCACAAAATGGGTAGAGGCAATCCCTCTTCATTTCATGACTATTAATGTAATATATCTTTTCATCCTAAAAAACATTATTGTTCAATTTGGTCTTTCTTATGCGTTAGTTTCAATTAAGGACACACCATTCAAAAACAAAAAAGTGAAGAAATTTTTGAAAATATTTCATATTCAACATCGCCTAAATTCAACACCTTATTACCCATAAGGGTGATCCCACAATAGTGGTTTACAATTTTTGGCCAAACTGGACACTAAAATTATCATTTTTAACTAAATCTTCACATTCGAACACCTATAGCGGCTAAACCGTGAGGAATTTGAAGATGATGCAAACTAGAGTCTCGTCACATTTTTTCTATAGATTCTAAAAATATTTTTTTCAATTTTTTTGGAATTAGATTGCCTTTTTTCCATCTCCACGAAAACTAGTGTTTTTCATAAAACAACATTTTTAAAAAGTGACACTCACTGTATAAAGCATAACTTTTTTTCCATGAAGGATAAAATTATAATTCTTTCAAATTTAGCTTTGTAACTCAGATATCTAGTGCTTCCACTTGGTTGAATGTTTTTTATTGAATATTTTTCTTTAATCAAGTTTTGAATTCAAACCAATTACAATTCCCGGACATAGTCTCTTGTTGTATAACGTATATATCAAAATTCAATTTTTTTTTTTGGATCAAGGACTTTAATATTTGGGTGCACTTTCTTATTTTTCATTTTTTATAATATGCTATTTTTTCCACATGTGCAAAACAAGACCTTCATTTTCAATGAAAACCTATGTTTAAAATAAAACTAAAAACAAATACATAATAAAACCAAAACACTATTAAAATTAGCAATAGTTAGATAGCTCGTTGAGGACTACTTGATTCCAATTGGGTCTGTGAAGACTCCTCCATTTTCATCCTCAACCCGAGCTTTGAAGCGTAAAAATTTAGGTTTTTTTTTGTGTTTTAGGGGGAGAATGAGGAATAAGGGGGATTCATATGAACCCCTAGGGGTTTAATTAGACCCCTAGGGTTCATTCGAACTCTAGTTCATTGGACCCCTTGATATGCATTTTTCCCTTTATTTTTTGGGTTTGGAAATGTGGGCCCAATAATTAATGGGTTCGGTCGAACCCTAGTTCGGTTGAACCCCTTTTTGGTTTGGTCAAACTTGTAGGTTCATTTGAACCCCTAAAACCAATTTTTTTGCTATGGGGTCATTTTTTCTTAGTTTTCCTTCCTCTATCAAATTGTAAACCACTATTGTGGCTTCACTCATAATCCAATGGTCAAGTGGAAGCAACAAACAAAACACTCGAGCAAATTTTGTAAAAAATGGTAAATAAAAATAATAAGGATTGGCACACCCAGCTATCTTATGCGTTGTGGGCTTATCGCATGATTATTCAAACATCCACAAGAAATATGTCCTATAATCTTGTTTATGGTGTTGATTCAATAATTCATTTAGAGCTATAAGTTCCCTCTTTAAGAATCTCTCTCATGGGCATTATTGACAATCACACGTATAAAGCAACATAGTTAGAACAACTTGAAATGCTCGATGAATAGTGTATAAATGCTCTCAAACATCTCCAAGCTTATTCCAAAATAATGCAACATAGTTACAATGATAATGTTATTCCTTGTTCATTTAACAAAGGGGATTTAGTATCATATGAAAATCAATGCAATGTTAACACCACTCTAGAAGAAAAAGGAAAGTTTAACCTAAATTGGTTAGGCCCTTATATCATTGAAGAGAGTTATGGGTTTGTAGCATACACACTAAAAGCAATGGATGGTACACCTCTCAAAGAAACTATCAATACTATGCATCTACACAAGTATTACACTTAACAATATTTTGAATAGTATGTACGTTAAAGCATGTTGTTAGATTAGGTAGATGGTTTTCTATTTAATCTTGCATTGCTTCGTTCTTGACAAATATTTTGGTGTCTTGAATTATGTAGAGTAATTGTTCATTTTCTTGAATTATTACTTTCTTTTACATGTTATTCACTCATATGTATGTGGTGTTAAATTAGATCATTACATGTATTTAATTTCCAAATTAGATCATTACAGCATCTAGATTAATATGTCATACCTAATAAAATGTTGTATCTAAGTAAACAATAATGTTTGATTAGGTCACCTAAATTAGATCATGGAGGCATTTATTAAATAATCTTTCCAGGATTGTTTAATAGATCACATTGACATCTAATCAAAATAAGAACTCATACAAAGAAAAAATTGTCATATATATATAAAAAAGATCATTAAGTTTATATACATGATCACCACAGTAACAAAATGTGGTGTGATATGCCATAGCACATCTAGTGAGGCCTGGGCTACTAGACTCTTCAGAGTCTAGTGCTAGTGCTTGTCAAGAGATAATGGAGTGGGAGTGGCTCATAGAGCTCATCTGATCTCGAAGGCCTCGTACCTCACCTCTAGCCATTCCCTCGTGTACAAGTGTTGCAATGCACTCCCGATCTATCAAATCCCTATCCTCCTGCACTCTAGTGAGCTCTACCTGCAACTTGTTGAGTTCTAACCACATGAAATCTTGTGACTCACTCTTAGAAGGAACTCAGGTGACTCAAAGCTCCTCATATGTAGTCCTAAGATCCTTATAAGCAGTTCTAAGCTCCTCATGTGTGGCTCTAGACTACTCCTACCTAGCTTTAACCTCCTCAATCTTAGCTCTAGAAAAATCAATGGTTCTCATAGCATCATCATAGGTTGTCCTCCACCTAGATAAGCGCTCAAATAGGTCAGCATGGTGCCCCATGCTAGGTGGTGGCCTGTGCTCCACTCATGTCACCAGTTGTGGGGACATAGGAGGTGCCATATCTGAGGTGACTTGACTAAAGAAATCTAGCCACTCTTGTGAACCAATTGCAAGAAGGAAAGCATAACATAAGTCAAAACAAGATATAACAAGTAATGCATAATTAAAACATAAACTAGTGGTTCTGTGTAGTAACACGCAGCAATGAGCCAATAGGCAGAGAGGAACATGAAAGGCAATTGATGTGCAGATAGTGAGTCTGGAAGAAGATTAGAATGTGAATGGCATGAGTGGGAACATTAGATATGAAAGGCATATGCAACATTGGGTATATGTTGTAGTAGATGCAAACAACATAGTTCCATATTAGGGAATGCAATGAACAATACACCTTATAGAAGATTGAAAGAATAGAGCACTTCCAAGAACATGAGGTATATGTTGTAGAGAGCGACAATGAGGAATGACTTACAAGGAGGCAGATAAAGTGTATAACAGTAACTATTTCATTGCACTCCAGGTATACCTAGATAAAAGAAGCCATAAATCAAGAAATATATGTTTTAGTAACAATATTCACAAAAGAGGAAGATCGACAATAATGGCAAAATGTAGACTATTAATATGACCTCAATAACTACTTCCATCTATGAAGTCTAACATGCACAATTCTCAACTGTAGTGGGGCTCGTATACCCATAAATTTGCATTATCAAAGCATGCTCTAATCATGCTCTAAATAATAGGTCACAATAAGATGAGCTTCAATTTTTTGGAGATAACCATTAAATGTAGAGAATTATCAACAAGCTTATCAGATTGGGCTTCATGCATAGTACGCACGAGAAAATGAATATCATTTTTATGATTAGATGTCATAACTCCATCTATATAACAAAGTAATATGCTATGCATCTCTATAAGGCCCCACCTCTCATGTGATTAATACAATCCTAGATTGTTATATAATTTTCTTAAATAGATGGCTAGATATATTACATGCGATAATTAAAGTGATTGAGTGGCAACAATATTGTATCTCATTTTTACCTTATAGTTTATCATCATTATTTTATTTAATGAACATGTATGTATTAAATATAAATTGTGGAATACAAATGAAATTATAATGGGAAGCGAAGGAGGGTGTTAACCCTAATGGGTTAAAAGGAGGATATGTATACAAAGGATAAAGTGTGTAAGTAATACTTGGTGAAAAAGTAACTTTGTTGAATATATATACACATATAGAGGTATAAGTATTGGTTAAAGGAGAATTCTATTAACATTCAATTAATTATTTTGTTATAACATCATTATTTTTGGTAAGTATTTTGGTGGGGTAAATAATAATATTATGTAGTTATGTTGTTAATTAAACGATAATATTATTATTAAATTCAAAAAGATTTAATTTAATAATACCAATATCATTAAGTTTTATTAGTTAATCAAAATATAATATCATTATGAATAAGGTTCAATGGCTAAATAATTGATGACATTACTAATGTGTATTTAGTTAGGAAATAATAATGTTGGCATACTATTAGTTGAATTCATGATTATATAAGGCCACCCCATAATTTAGCCACTGGATCAATTGTTTATAATGCAAACTACGAGTCTTTTCGTAGCTAGTAACAAAGTACCGTAGATGAATTATGGTTAAAACAAATTAATTATTTGTGTGATGTAGAGCATAAGCAAGAGAAAAATAATCAACAATGCCCAATGGAATCTAACATAAAGTGTATAAGATCAACTATTTTACTCTGTTGTAACCATAACATAAAACATATGAATTTTATCTGAATCCTACGTAAAAAAGATAGTGCTTTGTACATTAAAAATATAAAATAAAACTCAACACAACAAGGCTTGCTCCCCCCTGCCATATTGGGTCATGGAGCCTCATGGAATCTCACCAAACCCCCGAGAAAGAACATACATTTCCCACCACTCTAATTAGTGGAGAAATTAATATTGCTTATTATAATCAATATAAAGTACATTAGGATCTAATTGTCTATTTGACCATTGTTGCTGATTTTACAGTCACTATCATTATTCAGAAAGGTTGTTTGTAACACATTAGTTCATCAAATACCGCATTATGGTTGGAGTATGGTCTGCAACAATAACAAAAAAGTGTGAAGTTTAGTGAGGTGACTGTGGAAAAATAGAATGAAGTGTAGAACATTAACTATTTTATTCCATTACAACGATTGCGATAGAAAGCTAAAACTGACAGCTACAGTCCTATGTAAAACTTTCACTACAAAGACCAAACCATATACAACTTATGTGTATACAAAGTGTGAATTTTAGTGCAGTGATCATGTCTAATTCATAGACAATATGTAAATTAGGAGATATCAAAGTTATATATTTTATAATACATAACTTGCTCTATACTTGGAATAGGACGAATGAAGCAATTATAATTTAGCCACACCTAGTGCATGTGACAAAATGAATTATGCACAAAACAAAACAAGGCCCGATTTCCACCCAAACATATTGGGTCATGGAGCGTCATGCGCTCTCACCAAACCCCCAAGCAAGAGAGTAAATTTTCCACCACTATGATCAATGGTGAAAGCAATGTTTCGGCCGCCAATGACTTAATACAAGATCTAATGGCATCAAAAGGCCTACGAAGCATGATTGTTTGGGTTGTGGCTAGCTGCAAACATGAGAGGATTATCTGAAGTTTAGTGTAATAAACACACACCATTGGTAGACAATATAAATAAATTAGAAAATATAAACACTTATACAATTAATTACAAACACGATGCAATGTAGTTGTAGTAGAACACAGTAAGTAAATATAATCTAAGCATACCTTCTGTATAGAATCGATTGAAGTCTAGACACACAAAAGGAGGCCTTCTCTCCAACCTACCATATTGGGTCATGTAGCATCATCGGCTATCACCAGACCCCCACAATTCACTCACCATAAAGTACAACTCTTAATGATCATGCCAATGAACAATATTGTTGGAGATAATCGACTTATTTAATTTATAGTGCACTCTAATTGTTGGTATGTAAGTTGTACTATCTAGCAAAATACAAACGTGGGTCTACACATAATGACAAAAAACATAGTTCAAGTGAGTAACTCAGTTGCACACAGCAAATATAAAATGGAAGACAACAAAATGAGGCCTGCTCTCTAATATTGGGTGGCCACTACTTTGATGAATGGTGAAATCAATGTTCCTATTTTCTTAGCCAGTCTTATAATCACTTCATCTTCATAGTTGGTTGAACTTCATTCACAAAGCTCATTCATCTGTTTAGCATGTAAACTAGAATATCAACACCCCACTTGTTGAACTCTCTGTCCCAAGGGAGAAGCATCTTTTTTAGAGCAACTGTGAATATGAAGAGATTATAAAATTAGCTAAGAGCAACGAGATGATGGGGGGAAAAATTAAAAATTTAACCACAAATGCAAAGCATAAAGAGAGAGCTAAAGGGAATTGACAGCAACTCAACACAACCAAGTTATCAAAAATTGAAGCAATAAATCCTTTTCAACAACACCTTCTCGAAAGTGCAACAATATAGCTTAAGCAAGAGAACACTAATCAACAATGCCCAATGGAATCTAACATAAAGTGTATAAGATCAACTATTTTACTACGCTGTAACCAGAACCTAAAACATATGAATTTTTTATGAATCCTATGTCAGAAAGATAACAATCTGTACATAAAAAATATAAAATAAAACTCAATACAATAAGGCTTGCTCTCCACCCTACCATATTGGTTCATGGAGCCTCATGGACTCTCACCAAACCCCCAAGTAAGAATATACATTTCCCACCACTCTGATTAGTGGTGAAGTCAATATTGCTTACTACAATCAATATAGAGTACATTAGGATCTGATTGTCTATTTGACCATTGTTACTAATTTTGCAGTCACTATGATTATTCTAAAAGTTTGTTTGTAACACATTAGTTCATCAAATACCACATTATGGCTGAAATAGGTCTGCAAGAATAACAAAAGAGTGAGAATTTTAGTATGGTGATTATGGAAAATCATAATGTATTGCATAACATTAACTATTTTATTGCATTACATCCATTGCGAGAGAAAGCTAAAACTCTCAGCTATAGTCCTATGCAAAACTTTTACTGCAAAGGCCAGACCATATACAACCTATGTGTATACAAAGTGTGAATTTTAGTGCAGTAATCATGCTTAATTCATAGACAATATGCAAATCAAAAGATATCAAAGTTATATATTTAATAATACATAATTTTCTCTCTACTTGCAATGGGATGCATGAAGTAATTATAATTTAGCCATACCTGGTGCGTGTGGTAGAATACAGTATGCACAAAACAAAACAAGGCCTGATTTCCACCCTACCATATTGGCTCATGGAGCGTTGTGTGCTCTCACCAAACCCCCGAGCAAGAAAATACTAACTTAATACAAGATCTAATGGCATTAGAAGGCCCGTGAAGCACAATTGTCTAGGTTTTGTCTAGCTACCAGTATGAAAAGATTATCTGAAGCTTAGTGTAATAAACACACGTACCATTGGTAGGAAATAAATAAATCATAAAATATAAAGAGTTATACAATTAATTACAAATAAGATGTAATGCAATCATGACATATCAAATTTATGTATGTTATAAAACATACTTTGCTTTGTGCTTGTACTGGGACAAATGAAGCAATTATAGTTTAGCCATACCTCGTGTATGTGGCAGAATGTAGTATGTACACAACAAAACAAGGCCCGATTTCCACCCTACCATATTGGTTCATGGAGCGTCATGTGCTCTCACCAAACCCCCAAGCTATAAAATAAATTTTCCACCACTGCGATCAATGGTGAAAGCAATGTTTTGGCCATGACTCTAGACAAGATCTAATGGCATCAGAAGGCCCATGAAGGACGATTGTCTTGCTTGTGCCTAGTTGCAAGCATGAAAGGATTATCTAAAGTATAGTGTAATAAACATGTACCATTGGTAGACAATAAATAAATCATAAAATATAAAGACTTATACAATTGATTACAAATAACATGTAATACAGTTGTAGTAGGACATACTAAATATATAAAATCTAGGCATACCTTGTGGATTAGAGTCACAGAAAAGGAGGCCTACTCTCCACCCCACCATATTGTGTCATGGAGCATCATGGGCTCTCAAGAAACCACCAAGCAGTAACGCTCACAGTCAACCATTTTCATGAATGGTGAAGGAAATGCTTTGGTACCTGAAACAATCTATTTAGTGGAAATCAACGTTATACATTTTTAATAAATTGACATGGAAAGCAGTATGTAAATTATGACATTTAAATAGCTCTATAATTTATAAGTGAAATATATGTAATAGCACAATTACATATCACATATAAAAGATCATGAGGAAGTGAATTTAGACATGGTGCAGATTCTATATGCATAGAGATGAAGAGGAAAGGAGAAGCAATTTACCTACCATAAAGAAGAGAAATTTTTGATGATAATGCCAATGAACAATATTGTTGGAGATGAGCAGCTTGTTTGATGTACAGTGCACTCTAATTGTTGGTATGTATCCTGCAATATCTAGCAGAATACAAATGCAGATCTACACATAATAAAAAAACCCAATTCAAGTCATGAATTTCCTAGGATTAATTGGTGTACATCTTCCATGTAGTTGTCATGGTTCCAAGTAATTACTTTATAGAAGAACAGGTACCACATGTTTTAGTTGAGAAAAGAAATTTCAATAAATGCATGATGTGGATCTCCAATAGCAAAATTGAAACTATCAATTGAAACATAGGTACCCATTCTTTTGTTACATGTGATGGTAACTCTCAATCAATAGACAAAAGGATACATCATAGGAAGCAAGAATAAATTTCTGTGTACAAGTTTAAATATAGAGATCAAAGAAAACACAAAGCAACCATCACCTGTTGCAAAATAATGCTTTTTCACCCATCACCTGATGCTAAAAACACAAAATAACCTCAACCCCCATCACAGAAATTCCACAGTTGATATAGATACTTACATAGACAAATACACCATAGATAGAAATATCTACACAAAACTTTGTCAAGATACTCTATCCACTAAGAACATTGAAAACAAGATGAGAACAATATTCTCTTTAAAACAACTCACAAAAACCTGTAAATCTTGAATTATGCATGTATATGTACGCATGGATATCTATTACACACACACACACACACACACACACACACACACACACACACATATATATATATATATATCTACGCACATTTGTACTAGAAAGTTGTATGCACTAGGAGATTTGAATTGCATGCATGTATATTTATCTAAATACATACGTAAATGTACACATGAATACAACCATGTCCACAAGTAGATATATGAATAGTTGTAGATACTGATACATCTCTTAAAAAGGAAAACAACTCTATATAAATAAACAACATTAAATTAAATCATAAGAATACACTTAAAATGGAACAAAATTATAAGCAACATGAATAATATAAAAGAAAACAACTGTATCTTTTTTTCTTAAAGATTATATGTTATACTTCATTGTCTTAATATATAACCAGTCAAACCAACAAAAAAGAATTAATAGTCAAGAGGAAAGGTCTTTTTGATGTGAAAAGCAGTGCAAGGGAAGAAAACGAAGTAAATGTCTAGTTAAAACATAAACTATAAGAAATATGCAAAGTCACAATTAGGCATGTTTTTTTAGGTATTCAAGGCAACACAATAACTATCTCCGGAGACTCTTGCACGATAGGGGAAATAATAGACAATTCTAATAGTAACAACTTGCACTCAGCTTCAAAGTTAACCCTTGCAACTTTCACTATTGTTGTTTTGAGTCTTGTTTATGAATTATAAATATGAGTTTTAATGAGAACAGTGAAAATAAATGAGGTGTAGGTGACAACATTGATAAAAGACTTAGTAGTCATTGCAGTGGTAGACTCATATTAGAACATGTAAATTTATTTTGTTGACATTTGCAATAGGCTTGTTGTAGCCTTGTCAAAAGTAGTTGCCCAAAGCTTGCTTATGTGGTCTTCCATCTTTAGCTGCAATAAATAATGAAAGTCACAGTCAGCTATTTTTGTCTAGAATTTAAGGCAGAATCATGTATTTTTCTTGGATTTTTCACACTTTTTCTTGCATTGCTTTCCATTCACCTGCAATGGACACACAATGTAAAAAAATGCATCAATTTTTATATATTTTATTGTTTCCTTGAGAGTAGCTTGCAAATTTTCTGGCAAGCCAAGGTAGTGATCCAGTATATATGCAATAGTGACTCTCCCATTTCCCAAATCAACCTTTCGGGTCACTGTCTAGGGGGGTTCAATAGTAGGTGGGTCAACATGCCCTCATTGGATCAAGGGTTGTGCTTCTGGTATGTCAGGATTTATATATAGAAGAGTCCCTGCGGCTATGTTCATAACTGCTCCATTGAAGTACCCAACACATGCATTTTTAACAAGAAGGATGAGAGCATAACCAGGGGTGTACAACCTCTCCAACTCATCACCCTTTGCTTCCCAATTTGAGCCCCACAAATTAACATTAATTGAAAAGGATGACAAATCATCAAGTTTAATAGTCCTCTAAATTTTTTGGGACTGATCCTTTCTTTATATAGTTGATACCAATCCTACATGTACCACAATTCCAATAACATCAATCAAACTGTTATTTGTGTAGTTTACAATTTCATTTAATGGGATGAATTTAAATACTTTATCTGGAAAAAATGCCTCATCATCACAACATTTTAACATTGAGTTTCGATCCCAAATGATTACCATCTGGCTGTTTAACTTATTAAATATTTTGTCTTCCTATCTCACCAATCCCTTTGACACATAATAAGTATGACCCACCTCAACCCTATCATAATTCAATTATGCTATGTCATTGAAGCATGTTATTCATATTTTAGTCCCCTCATCATCAATAATATCAAACTTGAATACCTGGCCCTTGTGGCCCTGTCTGCTATATGGTGCAAATCCCTCTTTGTTGTTACCCGACCTTTTATCGTCCATTTGGTTTGGTAAACATTGAACCCTTTAATAGGGATGATATTTGTAGGAGCATCTTACTGCCTTGGGGATGCCTTAATTCCAAATGTTGAAGCTCGTTTGGATGGGGAGGGTGAATCACAACTAACTATTTGTTCTTCTTGATCTCTAAACAAATATTTAGGTTTTCCAATTAGCTGACAATTTGTCATTTTTACATCTAGGGATAGTATAACAATTGCCCTAGATTGAAACAAACATTAAATACTTTAAAAGGTAGTCCCCACAAACAAGGAAGCAGAAAACTAAAACTACAAGTAAGGCAAAACTATATCTAACCTTGATTCCCATAGATTTCTGCACAAATAGTTTGTCAAGCAAAAAATTGAACCTATTTTCAATGCCCATGTAAACAAA